>VDFB02090334.1:266699-446506 GCA_007258455.2 Sequoia sempervirens | reverse complement strand
CTCAACCCTATATTGTCAACCCTCTACCCTCAACCCTCTCTCTCTCTTGGGTCTATGTGTGCAAAAATTGGATATCCGATTTGTAACACCAAAATCTTGTCGTTACAATACATTTTAAAACGTTTTCAATACAATACATTTTAGATATACCCGACACAAATCGGATATCCAATTTGGATTAGATATCTGATTTGTGCTACTTTGGCTTGGGCATTGCTTTGGAGCAATGTACTGACACCCAACCCAAAAAAAATTCAACTCGGGATTTTCACATTTTTGGCGAATGCAAAACGCTACTTTTTTCATATTGCCACTTTTTGGCCCATCATGATCCTGCACATACCCTGTAATGTGATGCAAAGGGTTTCAGGTCCCTTCAAAACTTGTTTTTCCCATGTAATCAAAACTTTACTCCATATCTTTCATTTCAATCACAACATAAACATTAACTCCCTTTGACTATTTCCACATATTTGAGTGAAAAATAAATATTTTTTAAATACATACCAAATGATTTTTAAAAATAATGAAAGATTATTCACACATAATACAAATATTTGATTAGGAGTAATATTTTTTTATATTAAGGGTAAAGGTGGGTTTTTGAAAAGGCAAAAACCCTTCTACAAATGGGACACAAAACAAACAAGAAAAAGGATTCCACATTAAATGGAATTCCACAACATTAACCAAAAGAAAAACTCAAACCCAACATTAAAATTATTGAAATCATTTCCTCTTTGAGGAAGCCTAGATGTTCCTCCATGACCTCATTGTCCACATCAATAACCTATTTTCATTGTAATTTATTTTGGATCAGGTTCTTCTACTTGGACCCTCACAATCCATTTGATTGTTTCTCTTGAGCATACAATCATGTAGCATGGTGATGCTAGCTACAAAGTTCTTGATGTTGGTCTTGCTAAGCTGCGTATATATTGTCTCTTACTTCCTCTCCATCTACGTCATTCTTTTTTTGACGTCTATAATGTTTGCAAGCATGCAAGTAGAGTTCTTTTATGTTTTTCCATTCATTCTTCAAATATTTGATGCTAATGTCAACTTTAGACTCCTCTCCTTTGATCCATTTGTGAAGGGTGGACATTCTTTCCTTCAATCTTTAATTTCCATTCTTTTAAATGTTTGAGAATAATGAATTTTTAAAATTGACAATATTTAAAGTCTTTAAATTATCCAAAGACATAATTATAACCTTGTTCACTATGTAAGAGAAAGTACACTATTAAATGATAAGATTATAAATATGTATACCCTTCTACCACCTCATAACACCTATAAGTACTTTTACTATTGTAAAAATGATAAATCCCAACTATGTACTAGCCAAGATCATAATTAAATTTCAATCATGACCCACATTGAATAATGACAAAGGTATGTACTTTTTGTCTTTAAAAACTTAAAAATAATAATAATCCACACAATGTAATTTTTGGGTCTATATAAAAGTTAGAGATAACAAAAACTTATGGTTATCTATAGGTATTTGGTCCATTTAGGTTGCATATAAGTTATATTTTAAATAAAAATATGATAATCTACTCACAACAAATGATATTTTTTTGTTCACCTTTTAGGGATACCATGATTTTCGGTCCAACTTTTAAAATTTCAATTTATGGAAACTTCTCACTAGATGTATCGATGAAAAAAAACAAAGGTCCTATAATATTCTATGCAACCACTACATACTTGCAAAATTAACCTGCATGACAAATGTCCCATGATATTCTATGCAACCCCTACATGCTCGCAAAATTAACCTACACAACCACTAGTCCCTCGCCTCTACATCATGCAACATTTGAGACGAACCAGGTCCGTCTCCTCTACATCCTTCAACATTTGGGTCTAACCATACTTCATCTCCCAGACCACCAAATTGGTTGTTAAAGCACATTAAAGACCACAAGAGAATATTCTCCTCATCATGGTGGTGGTGAAGGACCATGCTGATTCACCATTCATCAATAGTTCATGCTTATAAATTTGTTTTTTCGGTGATGACGTTGCAGACCGAATTTGTATAAGACAAGCCATTAATGCGAGAGGCGTGTCCACGTGCGAATGTCAATGCATTCAGTCCAATTACTCTTATCACGAGACGAGTCCATGAATATTACAAATGCTATAAATTCTAGATAGCAGAGAGTAGCTTGTCTTTTACGTGCATTGCACAATGCACAGTGCACGGTAGGAACGCAGTCACG
Source organism: Sequoia sempervirens (assembly GCA_007258455.2). Classification (NCBI taxonomy): domain Eukaryota; kingdom Viridiplantae; phylum Streptophyta; class Pinopsida; order Cupressales; family Cupressaceae; genus Sequoia; species Sequoia sempervirens. Next base: position 444,275 of record VDFB02090334.1, on the reverse strand, counting down.
TTTCTGCTTTATTTTACAATTTATTTGTCAATATTTCGACCTGCTAAAAACAAATCCCATTTTACAAAAAAGATGAAAGCGATTTCCCATATGCCGATTTGCCGAAGATTGTAAACCGTTTTTAGGTTAGAAAAAATACCGAAACTGAAAGTAGGTGATCTGTCCACAAACGCTCCCTAGTACAGCGCTGCAGATTTGTCTTGCTCAATCATTCTATGTTAACGCATAGCTGTTTTTGGTTTTCCGTTCACTGCTTTTTTGCCTGGAACTGAAAATATTGCTCGGAAAGTTTTACGTGCGTTTTTGAAAATGTAAAGAAGGGCGTTAAATCGAAAGCTACGGCGCAATTAGGTGTTAATTTAGTCGAAAGTTACGGCGCAATCAGAGCAGTGCACTGCGAAATTCAAAACAGCACGCGGGGTGACGTTATTCCCGCCTCCCACGTCTCCATCTTCCAAGATAGCTTTTGTCGGCCATATCTATCTACCCTAGGTATCAAAATGAGGACAAAAGGGCAAAGGGGCAAGGAGGGTTCAGATCTAGGCACTCTACCATTGATCACTGCATCACCCTTAGGCACTTGATTGAGAAGATTTGGGACTGTCAGGGTAAGGAAGCTTATTGCTGTTTCGTTGACTTCAATAAAGCTTTTGACACGGTGCCTAGGGACAAATTGTGGAATAGGATGGAAGAATTATGCATTCCAAATGTGTTTAGAGCTGCTGTTCACAGGTTATATGAGAAGGTTAATGCTAAAATCAGAACAAGTGAGGGTATGTCAGAATGTTTTGGCAGCGACATTGGGGTTAAGCAAGGCTGTCCTTTATCTCCCACGCTTTTTGGGCTCTACATTGATAAGTTGGAAGCTTGGTTAAGCAAGGATGGAGGGGACGGTATCCAATTAGCAGGTTATGTAGTGAAATTACTTCTTTATGCTGACGATCTTATTTTGATTTCAAAAACAGCTCATGGGTTAAGAGAACATTTGAAAGCTTTAGAACACTTCTGTCAGGAAGTGGGGATGCAAGTGAACACCACCAAAACCAAAATCATGATTTTCTCTTTGAATAGAAAAGAAAAACAACATATCTTTCCTTTTGAAGGTAGTCCACTCGATATAGTGAAAGAATACAAGTATCTTGGGATTGATTTTCACCATAAGCTCAGCTGGGAGACCCGTCGCACGAAAAGGATACAGGGAGGGTGGAAAGCCTCTTTCCTGCTGCAAAACAGATGTAGGAAAGCTGAACTTTGGGATTGGAAAACCAAGAAAACTCTTTTTGGTTTACTTGTCACGCCAGTTGTACTTTATGGGTGTGAAGTGTGGGGAAGCAATATGTCAAATTGCAGCTGGAGACAAATTGAAAAAATCCAAAAACACCTAATAACAAGCAATCTCAAAGTTAAGGCCACGGTCCCATATGAAATTATTTTAGCTGAAGCGGGGGCTTTTCCCTTGGAAGCATCAGCAATAACTCGGTTGATAAGTTATCTAAAGAAGATTGAAAACATGGACAACCATCGGTGGCCCAAAGCGGTTATGGAGGAGGTGCTAAACCGTAGAAAGAAAACTTGGATGAAGCAGAACAACAAGTGGATGAACAAGTGGGACATCAAATTGCAGGAGTGTCCCAACACCAATAGTGAAATAAAAGATTACGTGAAGGAAAAATTTAGGACTGCCATGTGGTCAAATCAGATTGGGCAAAAAAAAGCATACTACATCAAAGAGTTTAACCCGACAAAGGATCATGGTGAAAAAACGTATTTAGGGGCTGCTATTAAAGGGAAAGCGAGGGTGTTAATAGCGTAGATGAGGACAGGATCTCATCATCTTAGGTGCGAGACCGGTAGATGGAAGTCTCCTAAGGAAACGTGGGAAGAAAGAACTTCTGCAATAAGGGGGTGGTTGAGACAGAGCAACACTTCTTCTTGGAGTGCATAGCTTATGAAGACATCCATAAACAGTATGCAAATAGTTTGGGTATGGACGATATGCAGCAGTTATTCGAGGAGGATAAGATCAACCAGACGGTCAACCTTCTAGTCAAAATCAATAGTAGGAGATCTGATTTAGAAAAGAGCATGAAAGAAAATTAAGTTGGGTCTTGGTCCTATAGACTGTTTAGTCTCGTGGACGTCATTAAAATCTTTCATTCATTCATTCAAAACGCCACTCGCCCCCTCTCCTAGTGCCTACACAAGTTTGAGGATCTGTTATTGGGCCCAAATTGGATGGCCCTATGGTCCTATTTAGTTTAGTTTTGTTTCGTGTGTTTTTTAAGCTACATCGACCCACAGCCTAAGTCAATTCTGCTATCTGTGCGGGCTTTCTATGGCCCTATTTAGTTATTTTTATTGTAAAATTGAATAAGTAGGATAGTAGCAGAGTTGGCTTGGATCGTGGGTTTGCTCCCCATTGGTAGAGAGGCACACCCACAATATTAAAAAAAAAATGGAGTATGGCAGAGAGGCACACCCACAAAATTTAATTGATCCAACACAAATACCAAATAACAAAAAGGAAAGTTAGACTAAATAATTGTTATAAAAAATTATTTGACAAACAAGATTAAATTTTTTATTTTTTTTAAATTAATTAAAATTTTAAAAAAATTGTATTATATGAAATGAGATATTTTAGGAAAAAATTTATGTGTGTATTTTGTTTACAATAAAAAAAAAAAAAAATTTAGAATATTTTCTCTTGAATATTATACTGAGGCACATCCACAAAGTCTAATGGATCCCACGCAAAGACAAATTAATAAAAAGAGAGTTTGACTAAATAATTGTTATAAAAAAATATTTGACAAACAAGATTAATACTCAAATTTAGGTTCTACCTTATTAAATAGGCTCTTGAAGTGTAATGCATTCAATTAACTAAATTTAATGGACAAAGATTCTAGATTGGGGATAATGAAAAGAAAGTTTGACTAAATAATTGTTATAAAAAATTATTTGACAAACAAGATTAATACTCAAATTTAGGTCTTACATTATTAAATAGGTTCTTGAAGTGTGATGCATTCAATTAACTAAATTTAATGGATTGAGATTCTAGATTGGGGAAATAAGAAAAAGAAAGTTTGACTAAATAATTGTTATAAAAATATATTTGACAAACAAGATTAATACTCAAATTTAGGTCCTACTTTATTAAATAGGATGTATTCAATTAACTAAATTTAATGGAGTGAGATTCTATATGGAATTTTTTTTTTTAATAAATAGTTTGAGTTATTTTTAATAGATTGTTCATATCATAAATTTTGAATACAAGTATATTAAAATTGACTTTTTTTGTTTGGTTGCATCAATAATTTATATATTTTTTTTTAAAATATAAGATTAAAAATATAATACACATACTTAAATATAAAAACAAAACAAAACAAATATATTTTTATTTTACTTTATCAAGAATTAAATGTATATTTAAAAATAATACACATAATTAAATATAAAAAATAAAACAAAGCAAATATATATTTTTATTTTACTTTATCAACAATTACATATATTTCATTGTTACAAAATTATATATATTAAAAATAAGAAATAACATATAATATTTCTCACTTTTTTAGAAGTTAAAAAAATGAAATAATGAATAAATAAAATTACTTCACATTACTAGCAATAATTGTAAAGGTATAACTCTTTCCAAAGGTAATATAATAATGATAAAGGTAATCCTAATAATATGCATTTAAGATGCTTCACTTTTGCATGTTTAGTCTATATATGAAGATAAAATTTTGGCTAATTATTTTCACATGTGTCTTGAAAAATTATGTTATTGAGTGTTTTTTCTCTTTATCTCATGGATTTAAGGAGTAATTATCAAAAGAATATTATATATTGGTGAACTAAAAAGAATCATAATAGGTATATTCATCTTAGGAGCATTTGCAAGGTCAAATCTTGTTGTTTTCAATCATTGGCATGATCATAAAGTTGGTCCTTTATATGGTTGACTTAAGAGAACACAAACCCTAGCAATTTCAACAATCTTCTAGAAAGGTATTTATAAATGAAAGGAAGTTGAGATGGTGGAAATGTTTCCTACACTAATCTCTAAGGAGAGATAATGTAGAGTGACTCATATCTATTATTATAGATAAGAAAACACATGCACCTCACAAAAATATAGTTAATATATACCATTACCCTAAGAAATACCTTTGAAAAATCTACCCTCAAAATGTGAACCAATTGTATTATCAATACCTATAATTATTGCAATGCAAATCTAGGTTCAATCCTTAACATGAGATCATAAAAATTAATGTAGTGCTAAATATATTTCAACAACATAATGATACCTCCAAAACCTTGTGATAATACTTCCAACCCAAGCACTAAATTTATAACCATGAACCAAACTACAAGCCATGAATATTTTATAAAACCATGTGTTAGAAGCCACTAGCCAATTTAGACATCCATATCCTTGGATAAATCCAATTCCCAAACCAATCATAGTTAACTAATATGAATTAGAAACAAGCTCACTATCAAACATGAGTGCTCAAGTGGTTTTATCTTTCCTTTTCTATAGTCACTCCATGATTTCCTCCTAGTGCCTAGACAAGTTTGAGGATTGTTATTGGGCCCAAATTTGATGGCCCTATGGCTCTATTTAGTTATTTAAAAATAATAATAATAAATTTTTATATCTGTATTATACTTACAATAAAAAATAAGTTTTTTTAAAGAATATTTTCTTTTTTTTTTATTGAATAAAATATAGTACAATATTTAAGAAAAAATAGAGGATGGTAGAGAGACACATCCACAAAGTCTAATGGATCCAACACAAAAATAATTAATAAAAAAGAGAGTTTGACTAAATAATTGTTATAAAAACTATTTGACAAACAAGATTAATACTGAAATTTAGGTCATACCTTATTAAATAAGTTCTTAAAGTGTAATGCATTCAATTAACTAAATTTAATGGATTGATATTCTAGATTGGGGAAATAAGAAAAAGAAAGTTTGACTAAATAATTGTTATAAAAAATAATTTGACAAATAAGAGTAATACTCAAATTTAGATCATACCTTATTAAATAGATTCTTAAAATGTAATGCATTCAATTAACTAAATTTAATGGAGTGAGATTCTAGATAGGATTTTTTTTTAATAAATAGTTTGAGTTATATTTAATAGTTTGTTCATATCATAAATTTTGAATACAAGTATATTAAATTGACTTTTTTTGTTTGGTTGCATCAATAATTTACATATTTTTAAAAATATATATATAAGATTAAAAATATAATACACATATTTAAATATAAAAATAAAACAAAGCAAATATATTTTTATTTTACTTTATCAACAATTAAATATATATTTTTATTTTACTTTGTCAACAATTAAATATATATTTTTATTTTACTTTGTCAACAATAAAATATATATACATATTTCATTGTTGACAAGATTATATATACACATATAATATTTCACTTTTTTTGAAGTTAAAAAAATGAAATAATGCATAAATAAAATTACTTCACATTGGTAGCAATAATGGTAAAAGTATCACTCTTTCCAAAGGTAATGTGATAATGATAAAGGTGATCCTAATAATACACAATTAAGATCCTTCACTTTTGCATGTTTAGTCTATATATGAAGATAAGATTTTGGCTAATTATTTTAACATGTGTCTTGAAAGATTATGTTAATGAGTGATTTTTCCAATTACCTCATGGATTTAAGGAGTAATTATCAAAAGAATATTATATATTGGTGAGCTAAAAAGAATCATAACATGCATATTCATTTTAGGAGCATTTACAAAGTCAAATCTTGTTGTTTTGAATCATTGGCATGACCATAAAGTTGGTCATTTATTTATGGTTGACCTAGGAAAACATAAAACCTAGCAATTTCAACAATCCTCTGGAAAGGTATTTATAAATGAAAGGAAGTTGAGATGGTGAAAATGCTTCCTACACTAATCTCTAAGGAGAGATAATGTATAGTGACTCATATCTATTATAGATAAGAAAACACATGCAACTCACATAAATATAGTTAATATACTATTAAACCCTAAGAAAACCTTTGGAAAACCTATCCTCATAATGTGAATCAATTGTATTATTAGCAAGGTCTATAATTATTGTAACACAAATCTAGGCTCAATCCTTAACATGAGATCATAAAAATCAATGTAGTGCTAGAGATATTTCAACAACATAATGATACCTCCAAAACCTTATGATAATACCTCCAAGTTTCCAACCCAAGCACTAAATGCATAAGTACATGAACAAAACTAAAAACCATAAATAGTTTATAAAACCATGTGTTAGAATCCACTAGCCAATTTAGACATCCATGTCCTTGGATAAAATCCAATGCCCAAATCAATCATAGTTAACTAATATGAATTAGAAACTCTCACTATCAAACTTGAGTGCTCAAGTGGTTTTATCTTTCCTTTTATATAATCACTCCATGATTTCCTCCTATTCCATAATTAACTTCCTCTCATCATGCTCTTTCATTTCTAATAACTCTTACACATTATAAATTATCATAATTGTATTTAGCAACTTCCATGATATTAAGTGAGTCTTACACTTGTCAAAATATAAACTACAAGTAGCATACAATGTCACTCTAAGTGAGATGTCTCAAATATGTGGGTACAACAATTAAATAAATACTTCAAACATTAGAATTGTAAGGTGTATGACACTTATCTCAAAAACAATATTTAGCAATAGTCTAGATAGCATAGTAACTAGAGGCACATTCAATGAATTAAAGATTACAAATGCAAAACCACAAAAATTAAGTCCAAACAAAAAGGACATAATCAAAGATACAAAAATGGTCCTTTGATGTAAAATCAACCCAAGACAAAGCACTTTAAATCTTGCACAAAATGTAAATCATTACACATACTAAGAGTTTATTTCTAAATTAAAGATTTAATTTAAGTTCTAAAATAATCATTAATCTTTTATCTTCAATTATTAAACTAAATACCCTATACATTTTACATTTAATTTTCTAAAATGACATTTAATTCAAAATTATACATATTCATATATTATCAAATATTAATTAATATTAATTAATTTATATTTATATATTTACATTTTATTAAATTAATTTGATTTAAACTTAAAAAATTTCAAAATATTTGAATTAAAAAAATTATAATTAATTTAATGTTTCACTTAATACAATTTATTTATTTAAATATAAATATATAATTAAATATTTATAAAGAAATAAGCGCAAGTAAATTTTATATGTTTATGCTTTAAAAAAAAACTTATTGTGGCTTTAACCTTTACAAGCAAAGATAATAGGTTTTCTTTAGTTCCCTATTCACACTCTTAGGTTTCAAATTGAAGGCTTACCTATGGCTCTAAATAAAAATTTATTTTAAGTAATTAATGTTTTGAAATTTTAAATTTCATATATAGAGTTAATGTGTGTGAGAGGGGGGATTTGTAGATATTTTGTTGTTTTAAGTATTGTAAAGTGTAAATAATCATTAATTTATAAGTTTTTTTTTTTTAATAAATTAGAATTTATATTTTAATAAGGATTTTAAATTCTTGTTAAATGAATTGGCTGACAATATAAGGAATGAGTAAGAAAATTTGATCTAATATGATAAAAATAGATAGAATTCAAAAGTGAATTTGGATTAACACTATAAGGGAGGTTCATTTGAGTAGAATTTTAATTGACATTATAAGGGATGGGGTTGACTAGATAAATTTAACTTTAACATTATTATAGAGGAGAAAAGTGAATATCTCATTCTTTATCTCTCTCATTTTATGTCATATAGTTTGGGTGTCTTTAATGTACGATTATGTTACATAATGTTAGAATTGTGAAAATCCACAAAACCATGAGTGACAAGATCAAACAACGAACAAAGAAACCTTCAACGCAAGAGATCTACAAATAATATGTACAATATTTCTCAACAAGAAAAAGCTACATCAGCAAGAGACTATCAAAAAGATATGAAAGCTCGAGAGATAATTACAATGAGGGTTGAGTGCTATGTAGGAGCAAAACCCTAAAAGCTTAAAAGAACTCCCATGTTTACCTTAAGTGCATGAGAATAAATTAGACTAATAATCAATTAAAGATTAATTAATTATTAGCTAATGCATGATTACTCTAACACATAAGTTGTCTCTTTTGGTGCATAACATATCCTAAGCCTGAAATCGACATTGTTATACCAAATCCTTTAGTATAGAATACTTGTCACTCAATTTTTATAATCAAATATTTATTGGACTAGATTATGGGTGTGATTATATTCCTATTTTCTAAAATTTGAAATTTCCACTTTGCAATTTGCTAATAATCCAAGGATAAAACCAAATACCTATTAGCATGCATGCCAAAAATTCAAATTATGCATCTAAAGTTGTGTATGTATAGGCATAGTCCTAGGATTATTTTACATGATAATTAGACATCATAATATTATATGTTTTAAAAACACACAAGAGCATCTCCTCTCACAAGAATCAATGATAAGTGAACATTAAAAAATAAAGATCAACAAATCATTTATTGTCATCCTAACAAAATCATTTGTTTATCATAATTTACATCAAACATAGTTGGCCAGCACTATACCTCGACATAAGTAATGTTTATCTCATTAACATTCATTTCCATCACTAATATCTTTTTCATTATTATTCAATTGTTAAGGAATTTAATACTTCAACACTCTCATAATTTAGACTCCCAATGGTGCTCTTTAGTAACACACTTTTTTATAGATATATTAGTTATGCACCAAGTAAACATTTTCTAATGTATTCTTGAAAGTCAATTTTTGAGTGGATGGAATCACATCACCTGGGATAGAGTCACACTAGATGGACCTAATCACAAGCATGATTCTATTATAGGCATCATAACTATTATACCTTAGTCATCTTAGGTGTTTGATCCCTAATTTAGTTTCAAAACTGAAATTGCAAGTCCTTATCACAACCTTACAATAATTAAAATTTATATTGATCTAAAATTTGAAGTACACCCTAATTACTCTCAGTGTTCACTTATTATTTCTATGTGTTTGTCTAACTAATCAACATATAATAATAATTTAATTTTAAAGTTAATTATATTAATCCCTTATCACCCCCTCTTTAAACTAGCTAAATTAATGTAAAGTGTATTATATCTTCTTATAATTATAAAAGTTAGGGCAAGATTTTAATGGACAAATTTAGACCATTAAATAGCCCTTAATCCTCAACTCTTGATCAAACAAGTTTGAAATATTGAAATTATAAAGTTTATTCATCACAATTCATGAGTGACTATTCATAAAGATATGTTTCTATTTATTTTTCCTATTTAACTAATCTTTCAAGGATCCCTAAATAAAGTAGAGGAAACATAGAGTACAATTTCAATATTAGAATAAGGTTTAAGTAGTGATCATAAAGATAATTTTTAAGTATAAAAGAATGTGAAAATTATTTTCTCTTAAAAAAATTTTATTGAAGAGAAAAATTAATTAATGTGATCTTAATATTGCACATAATAATTTCATATTTTTGGATAAAGAAAGGCGACAAGTTAAAATATAAAGTTGTGATATTAATATTATTAAAGTAAAGACCCAAAAATTAAAGATCATATTGATTATTACATGTATTAAAATAGTACATACTTGCTAAAGGATTCACCATATTAAGGATTTGCATTAATATAATATAGAACCAAGAACACTTTTTGGTGGGTTGTTAATTTTTAACAAGTTTTGTGGAATGACAAATAATACATTGGGTGTCATCTCTAATAATTTGACATCAATATATAAAAATAATTTTCTCTCATTAGAACTCACTAATCCATTTTCAATGGAACTACAACTAGAAATCTCATATATGCTTGTCTACAAGAAGAATTTGACAAAAATCATCCCAAGTGCTAGTCTAGTGATAAACTTCTATGTTACTGATATATCGATATAAAATGTGTGGAATGCAATTATACCAAAGGATGTTTGGGATGAAATAACTTTAATCTTTGATAAAAATAATGATGTGAGAACACATATCCCCTAAAATCACTTATACAACCTAAGAATGTGACGAACTAGTTATTGAGCACCTCTGAAAGCTCAAGGATATTTTAAATCATCTCATTAATGTAGGTGAGACTATATTTGATGAAAATGTCATCTACATAGACCTTAACAATTTTCCAAAGTTTCATACATTCATTATTAGTAGAAAATTGGTAACTTCAAAAATTCAATGCTTTGGAGGGTCTACCATTGCAACATGAAGAAATGTGTAATAGGGATGATGAATCTTAATTGAAATTTTTTTCCTCTAATTTTGAGGGTAAGAAGCCATGATGCAAAATGAATTATGTTGTGGATAATTTGGTGAGCCTAATAAAGGAAAGGTTTGATAATATTACAATTGCCCTAACACTTTGAGTGTCAGTGATTTAAGAAGAAAAAATATAAAAACCAAAGTAAACAATGAGGTATGATGGTTGATGCAAATATTGAAGATGATAATTAAAGTCACAAGCTATTTTAAGTAAATACTTCTAAGTATATAAAAAATGATGTTCAAATCATTGATTCTAGTTCACCAAATGACTAGTGATATTAACAACTTTAGAAATGTAACATAGTAGTCAAGAGATGTTACAATGTGATATAATTCATAATTATACATGTTGAAGGAGTTGATAGAGATCCTCTAGATGTTCCTACTTAAGGTAAAATAGGTATTGATAATGTTTTACTTGTTCTAGGACTTCAATGCCAAAAATATGGTCATTTTTCAATAGGGAATTTTTAAGGTGTTTAAAAATAAGGAAAAATTGGTTGTGATGGATATATGAAAGGATTATTTTACTTAAGGTAAAAATCCTCTAAATCCTTATTGTTAAGTTTTGTTATAAGGAATTATGTGTGGCATGAGAGGTTGGGTCATATTAGTCTTAAGTCACTAAAAGAAATGTTCAATTAAATAATATAGTATAATATGGTCTTCTACCCATCACTACAAAGAAGTGTTTCTATAAAGCCTGTGTTGTGAGGAAACAATATAGAGAAATTTTTTATTCTAGGAAATCTTAAAGAGCCTCTAAGAAGCAAATATTAGTTTGAAATATAATCTTTATGGACCAATGACGATATTTTCCATATGAAAATCTTAGTATTTCATAAACTTCATTGATGACTTCACTCAAAAGTATGGGATTACTTTTTGAGGAACAAGTATCAATCAATGGATGTTTCCAAGGATTTTGTATAATAAATAAAGAATGAATGAGATAAAAAAATAAAATATGAAGATCAAATGATGGGGAGAGTAAAACTAAAAAAAAAAATCTTTTTTTTAAACAAAAGGAAATTAAGAGGTAACTCTTAGCTCTATATAATTCATAAAAAATGGAGTTGTTGAAGAAATGAATATAACACTTCAAGATCTAAAGACAAATCAATGCTCAAGACTTGTAATCTTAGAGATAATTTATGGGGAGAAGCAATTCATTCAACTTAAATAATCAATCAAAGTTTGACTAAAAGTTTGGAAATCATCTCTATAGAAGAAGCATGGTCATCTAGGAAACCATCAATTAGATATTTGGGAACCTTTGAGAGAATTTACTATAAAAATATTCTAAAAGATAGAAGGAAGTTCATTAATATTAAAAATTCACCCTTTCTAGATATGATGACTCTAGAAATCCTATTGATTTTATGATCCTAAGGTAAACAAAATTCACCTCTATAGAGATGTCATTTTTTAGGAAAAGTGTTACCTTCCAAGTTTTTATGTCATGTTATTTTTCCAAAAAAGAAAGATGATTGATACATCACCATATTCACTCAAAAAGGTTGAGCTATCTAGTTGGGAAAAACTATTGAATCAATAAAAGAAGATAAACTATTAATGAGCCGAATTCAAGATCATGTCCACTCAAAAATTCAATATTCCCATAAGGATAATAGATATAACATATCTCCCATTAGATTATGAGACTATAGGGTCAATTATGCATTGAAAAATTTATTTGAAGTGGTCATGAATTGAGCACTTTTAACGAAGTAGTTGAAAAAGAAAAGTGGCAAAGTGTTATGAATCAAGAGATAGATTCAATTTATTCAATCTAGAAATGCAATTCGGTGCCTTTACCTATTGGTAAAAAATCCATTAATTGTAAATGTGTATTCAAAGCTAAGTTAAATTTGAAGGATTAATTGACAAGAACAAATCAATATTGGTAGCTAAAGGCTAAAATAAATTAAAGGTGTTGATTATGAGGGAACATGTGCTATTATTGCAAAGATTATTGTGCAATCAAAATCTTAATAGTACTTACATCCCAACATAGTTGGAAAATCCACCAAATAGATGTAAAAAGTGTATTCCTAAATAGAGATTTGACATAGGAGGTATGTGTGACACAAACTCTTAGTTTTGTTGAAAAAGGAAAGGAAAATATGACATGTGCTTCCTAAAAAAGGCAATTTATATGATTTGAAATAAGCTCTATGAGATTGACATTCAAAAATTGATTAGTAATTTCTTTGTAGGAGATTTCAAATTTTTTATATCGATCCAAATATTTACAAATTAATATTTTTATCAAAAGTTACTCTTAACTACATGTTGTACATTAACAATTTTCTCATAACTTAGAATGATCAAATTAGTAATCAATGTCAAAGTGAAATAAGATATGAAGGGAAATTTTTAAATGTAAACCAAATAAATTATCACATGGTTAAAAATTAAAAACTACAAAGCTTCACCAACACCAATGGAAACATGAATTAAGTTGTTTGAAGACCTAGATAGTAAAATAGTTGATAAAATACTATATAGGAGCTTGAGAGGAAAATTAATTTACTTGACTACTACTTGTCCATGAATACCTTATGCAATTAAAATCTTGTATTGATTTAAGAATCACCTAAAGTAATCATTACTCAATACTTAGCTTCAAAGTGGGTTATAAGATATCTTCAAGAAATACAAAAGCTTTAGATTGAAATAATCAAAGAATGAAGGCTTCAAACTTGCTAGTTTTTCATATTCAAATTGGGTAGGATAGAATGACACTAAGAAATCATCTTTTGGTTACAAATTTAATCTTGGATTTGAAAAGAAGTTGGATGAGTGGAAACAAATTCCTACACCAATAAGTGGTGGAGGGTGTAAATTTTTCCTAAAATCCTCAACAATTATAGTAAAGAGATGCACATTTAGATAATATAGACAATACACAAAGTAAAAATAAACACTAAAAGTAGATCTATACATGGGGAAAAACCTTTCGAGAGAAAAACCCCACACTCCAAAAGTGCAACCCTTTATATTATCTATAATCAATGGTTATAATAAATTTTCAAAGATTTATAGCTCTTTCAAGAGTCTTCAACAATGACAAGGATTTTGGAATAATTTTGGTAACATAATGATACTTGTAAAACATAATCTCTCTTTTCAAAATAAAAATGTACTAAATACATAAAAAAATGCAATGAAGAAGACATCTCAAGGTGGACACCTAGGTTTTCCAAATGACTAGAATCCAATGCATGCATGCTTGTCTTGAGTATCCTTGACATGCATAGTGCCTACATGCATGCAACAACCTTGCAAGAACAAAATTGTCAAAATCGAGACCCATATGTCATAGATTTTTCTATTCTCAACACTTTCCTCTTCATATATAGGAGCCCTCAATATGCAAACACCTTGCATGCATAGTTGACTTCATCACATGGGGTCCACTTGTCATAATATGTCATAGCTCTGACTCTTCCCCTTGTCATAACCTATAATAAAACTATCATAATTTGTCATAGAATAAAATATTACAACTTATGGGGTGCTGCCACAATAGTGGTTTACACTTTCTAGGAGATCCTATCTTTGCTGAAATCACATATTTTTAGAAAATATAATTATTTAAGCCTTGAAAAGTTCCATTTAAAGGATTTTGATTGAAGAGGGTTTGATCAAACCACCTTAGACCAAGCCCCTTTGGATAGCCTGCTAGTTTTAAACCATACCTATAATAGAGTCTCCTTTACACCTATCAAAATGCTAATAAAAAACTACTTTTGATTTACCTTTTAGGGAATCAAATGAATTTATTTAAATTTTTTTTTTTGCATGTAGTCCTTATTATAAGCTTCCAAAAAGTATAATTTTAAGTAAATTTAATTTGATTATTATAATTTTTTTTAATTTCTAGTGAATGTAGGTTTTTCACCGAAAATCAAGTTCTTTGTTCTGCACATGTGGAAAAATAGAAGATTATCAAAAAATAAATTGAAAAATATGAGTGCACCAGATATTGAAGTCCTTGATCCAACAAAAAAAAAAGAATTTTGATACATACAAAAAAAGTTGTGTTATACGGTCTGCCTTTGTTTGAATTGTAATTGGTTTGACTCTGAAACTTGATTAAGGAAAAAACACTATGAAACCAATTGGAAGCACTAGATATCGTAGTTACAAATCTAAATTAAAAAAAAAAAGGATTTCATATCTTCATAGTTATGTGAAGGTGAGTGTGACTCCTTAAAAATGGTGTTTATGAAAAGTTAGTTTTCAGGAGATGGAAGAGGTGTCTGATTCCAAAATTTTGAAAAAAAATTTTTATAATCTAAAAACAAAATTTCACAAATCACTAGTTTGCATCATCTTCAAATTCCTCACGGTTTAGCGGCTAAACTGTGAGGAATTTGAATGATTAACAAGTCATTTGTTTTTAGATTCTAAATATTTTTTTCAAAATTTTTTTCCATCTCTCTGAAAACTAGCTTTTTTCAGTAAACACCAGTTTTAACGAGTCACACTCACCGTATAACACAACTTTTTTTCCATGAAGGATAAAATTCTATTTTTTTGAATTTAGATTTGTAACTGTGATATCTAGTGCTTCCAATTGATTTCATAGTGTTTTATTGAATATTTTTTCCTTAATCAAGTTTCAAAGTCAAACTAATTACAATTCAGAAATAGGTGGACTGCATAACACGTAATTTTTTGTATATATAGAAAGTCAATTTCTTTTTTTTGTTGGATCAAGGACTTCAATATCTAGTGCACTCATATTTTTCAAAAAGAAATTGACAATCTTTTATTTTTCCACATGTACAAAATACAGAGCTTGATTTTCAGTGAAAAATCCACATTCACAAGAAATAAAAAATAAATATAATAATAAAATTAAATTTATTTAAAATTATACTTTTTTGGGAATATTATAATAAGGACTACATACAAAAAATAAATTTTAAATGAATTCATTTGATCCCCCAAAAGGTAAATCAAAAGTGGGTTTTTATCAACATTTTGATAGGTGTAAAGGAGACTCCATTATAGGTATGGTTTAAAACTAGTGGGGTTTTATCCAAGGGGGTTTGATTTAAGATAGTTTGACCAAACCCTCTTTAATTGGAATGATTTAAATGGAAATTTTTAAGGCTTAAATCATTATATTTTCTAAAAATTTGTGATTTTAGCAAACATCAAAATCTCCCAGAAATTGTAAACCAACTTTGTGGGATCACCTTATGACACATGCCACCAAATTAATTTCATAGTAGGGTCTACCAAGCGGGATGTCTACTTATCCAAATCTAACTTGCATGTCATCCTAGCCACTTCTATGTAGGATGTTACCTCACCCAATAGGTTCCAAAATATGACTTGACATAGTAGGAATAAAATGAATAAAGTAACAATTAAATATATGCTAGGAATTGCAAAGGTTAAGACACCCTAATCCCAACATTCTCCCACTTGTTAAAGACCTTTCAAGAGCCAAGAAGACATCAACTGCTAGTGTTCATGAGGCCCATAGACTCAGAACACCATCTAGACTTGTATGTGCTCATAGGCTTAGTCAATGCACATGTAACATTCACCAAAGTGTCAAATTTCTCTAGTTTCAATTTTGCATCTTCCACCATGTCATGAAAAAATGGAATTGAACATCAATATGCTTCATTCTAGCATGGAAGGAAATATTATTCACCAAACATATGACACTCTAACTACCGCAATAAATAGTAATCATTATTGCATCAAGCCCAACATCAGAATAAAATATCTTAAGACAAATGACTTTCTTACAAGAATGGTTAGCTTTCATATACTCTGTACTTCTATCATAGACAAATAAATTATAGCTTATTGCTTACTCATTCAACTTATAGCACCACCAAACATCATGAACACATATCCATTAGTGGATCTTCTACTAGTATTTTCATTTTCCCAATCATACTTTGTAAATCCACGAATACTAATTGAATGTCAAGGTCCAATAGGATAACAATGAAAATATAGGTAATACTCAGAAGTACCCCACAAATATCTAAACACTCTCTTTAATTGCATCCCAATGTACCCATCCAAAATTAGCCATAAACCAACTAATGACTCCCATTGCTTGGGTAATGTTTGGCCTAGTACATACCATAACATACATGAGAATAACAACAACACTCGCATAAGGTAATATGATCATGTACTCCATATAAATAGGAGATTTTGGATAGTCATCCACATATTTAACTTCGTCCCTTGCTGAACAAGAACTACTAATAGTATACAAGTTGTAATACTGTACCATTCTAACACTGATTTCACATAATTACTTTGGCTTAACCAAATATTTTTGTTAGCTTTGTGTCTTTTGATCTCTATTCGCATAAAATACCTTGTTGCAATTAAATATTTCATTTCAAACTACACTGACTATTGAGACTTCAAATATGAAATCAATCTTTTACCATTCCCAAAAAATATCATATCATCAATGTACAATGCAATAATAAGAATGTGATAATTATCAATTTTGTAATATACATAATGATCATATTTAGATCTCAAAAATCCCAAACTCAACACAAATGTGTCAAACTTTTGGTACAGCATTCCAGGAGACTATTTTAAACCATATATAGAGTTCTTCAACTTACATGATATATTTTCTTTACCTTCTGCAACATAATGCTCAAGCTTGGACATATAAATTTCTTCCCCCAAGTCACCATGAAGTAATGTTGTCTTCACATCCATCTTATCAACTTCTAAATAATAAGTTTTAGCAAGTGATAAAAAGAATATGATAGATGTCAGATTTGTAATATGAGATAATATCTCATAATCAATTCCTTCCATTTGTGAGTAATTCATGACCAACTTTTCTTTGTGCTTCTCAACATTGCTATTAGGACCAAACTTCTTGAAAATATATTTATATCCAGTACCTGTTTATGTCCTTTAGGAAAAGGTACTAGATCCCATGTATTTTTTTCTTTAATATAACCATCTCTTCTTCCATTAGTTTTATCTAGGAATCTGAATCACTCATACCCATAGCCTCCTTTATGGTCTTTGACTCATCATTGTTAGCAATCAAAGAAAAAATGAAACTAGAATCAAGCAATTAATATCGAAACCTATTAGGTTGTTGCCTAATCTATGTGGACCTCCTCAAAGGTTGGGGTTGAGGTTCTTCTTCTTATAAAATTTCAGAGTTGCTAGAGCTCTCCTTGTCATTAGGTCAAATAAGTGTTCTAAATTCATGTTTCATTGACGTGGGAGGAACACATGGAAATCATCATTTTCCTTCTCTTCTTTCTCTAGCTACAAAACTGTAACAAAGGATAGTTTCATCTCTTTGAAGGTAGTACTTATGTTGAAGAGCATCTTCTCGACCACTAGATTCCAAAGCTTGTATCCTTTCACATCAACACCATAGCTAATGAAGATACACTTAATTTCCTTGTTCACCAACTTATACCTCTTCTCATTTGGCACATGTGCATATGAATCACAACAAAAATATGAGATGCCTCAATGAGGGATTCTTGCTTGACCACACCTCCATGGATGTCTTATCAACAAGTGTTGATGTAGGAGATCTGTTAATCGGATTGTAGGTAGTGGCAACAACTTCATCCTAAATTTTTTGTTCAAGGAAAGCTCCACTCAACATACTCCTAGCCCTCTCCATCAAAATCATGTTCATCCTCTTTCTAACTCCATTCTATTGAGGATTATATAGAGTTGTATTATGCTTCTCAATCTCATACTTCTTATAAAACTTGTTGAATTTTATCGAACATAACTCACCACTATTATCAATCCTCAAACACTTAACCTTTTTACTAGTCTAGTTTTCAACAAAGGATTTAAACTCCTTAAATTGACTTAAGAATTTAGACTTACTTTTTAAGAAATAAAAAACATCCTTTTACTCTAGTCTTTAATAAATGATATAAAATGCATAGATTTAGAAATCAAAGAAACATTTTAATTGTACCAAATACATCAAAATGTATCAAAAGAAGCACCCCAAAATATTTGTATTGGAATACAACTTAACATGTTTTTTCTTTCCATAAACATAATGTTCACAAAAATTGAACTCAAGATATAATCATCAAGCCCCTCTATGAGGTATTTATTTTTCAGGGCCCTCTAAGATCCTTCTCACCAATATGACCGAGTCTCTGGTGCCATAACATTATTTCTCTACTGGAAGTTCCGTCTCCAAAAAATGAGCACCCTTAGGTACCTAGAAAGAATAACCATCACAAGTAGATGCAATTATTTTCTTTGCTACTAGTTCTGATGGTGAGAATGAAGACTCTGAAGCTCTTTTCTTTAGATTGTTAGAAGAATTATTGTACTGAATAGTGCACACATCCAACTTGAATAGAATACCAATCTATACAACCTTAGCAAGTACCATATCTCCTCTCGTCATTTTGCATCCTCCATTTGAGAAAACAACCTCCACACTCGCATCATTAAACTTTCTCACTAAATGAAGGTTTCAAGCTAAACTTGAGATATGTAAAAAACCATCAATTCCCTTCACTCTACCATCAGGGAATTCAATATTGACTCTTCCATGGACAAAAATACTCAAATGAGAGTCCTCACCTAGGTAGACCTATTGATTTACTCATGATGTATGGAGCAAGTTTATATTCCATGTTATTCTTGTGTTTTGACCTTGTTGCAAAAGTGACCTCTAAGGTGTTTAGGACCAATGATGAGATGAAGGATGAAAGGGGTGAATGATATGGGTGTTGAACTTTTAAGAACCTTGGATCAATGCTAGACTTTTAGGATTTTATTTTGATTGGTTTTGATTGGATAATGAACTTGTAAACCCTAAGATGTTGGATGTGATCTTTAGGATAAACTTGTTCAAAGGTGTGCTGATTTAAGTAGAGGTATGAGAAAGGATGCATTCCCATACTCCTAATTAAACAAGGTGATTTTGATTTGGTTTAAGGATGTACCCAAGTCTAGATAATGATGTTTCCAAAGCTCTAAAGTTGCTTGTGGGATGGGATGATAAATTTTTGAAATGGATGAAGTGTTTGATTTTGATCCTAAATGAACCTAAGAAGGACTTGTTTACAAGGCCAAGGTTTTGAAGAACATGATTTTCCATTCAAACCAAAAGATCAATGTTTGCTCAAAAGACCATAAGGCAAACGATACACAAGCACATGTGTGGGGTTCAATTGATTTCATCTTGGTTAGTGAATTACTTTTACCACAAACACTTTCTTGATTAGATTTTCAAAATAAATGTCCAATGTCCTAACTTCTTTTCATCCCACAAAGTGCTATGTGGACCTAGATCCTATACCTACAAGAACACAACAAACCAACACATTAGTAAGCTTCAATGCAAGTTAGAATATAGATTCCTCAAGAAATCCATTTGGATGTGAGAGAAAAGGAATAACATGAAGAACACGACAAACTTAAAACTAAAATATCAAATTCTATTATAAAACAAAGCAAACTCTTGATCTCTTGAGGGAGTTGGTGCCAATTTGATGTGAAAATTGGACCTTTCCCAACTCCAATGCTAGCTTTGATGATTTGATGAAGATTGTGATCCACTTTTTTGAAGATTGATGAGTGCTCCAAAACAAAATCTGCATAACCTAGCTATAAAACTCAATAAGATGGATGAAGATTGCTATGAATTTGAGTATAGTAAGCTTACTCTGAAAGTTGTGGGTGATCAAATGAGGAGATTAGTCTCTTATTTATAGAATTTCAAGTTGAGGAGATGTCCAAAATAGAGCAATGTGGGACTAAGAATTAACCAATGACAAAGTGCCACTTGTCAATATGTGAATTGTTGAGGAATGAGCACATTTTGGAGAATGTGCAAAGAGGGGGGAGATTCAAATTCAAAGTACGGCTTGAAGGATGAGGTGAAAGGTGAAGTTAATGCCACATGGCTCAAGAAAAGGACATGTAAGAGATTTGAAATGCTTTGTTGGATGTACAAACCCTTTTGAAGGGATTTTTCAAATTTGGGGAATATTCTAACCATTGATGCCTTTTTGAATGAAATAGAAGATTTAATAAATCAAATAAATTGATTTATTGTTCAAGTGGGAAAAGTTAGAGGATGTGACATGCATTTAGATTAGATTAATCAGGATTTGATTAATTCAAATGATGTTAGTTGATTTGACCATTTTGACTTAGATTTTAGGATTTAAATAACTCAAAATGAGAAGAGAATGATTTAAACTTAGTTAAATAAATATTTTTGATTTATTTAACCAAAGGGGGTGATGTTAGATTAAATTAGATAAATGTTTGATTTATTTAATTTAATTAGATGAACTTTAGAGATTTAATCAAATAATATGGATTATTTAATTAAATAAAGATAGGAAGATGAAATGACCTAGCTAATTACACAAAGACAATGATTTAATTAAATTGAGGGATTTATTTAATTAAAAGGGGAATTATGACAACTTTAATCAAATAAGGCTATTCGATTAAATGGTTAGATAGAGGGATAATTCAGGATGAAGCAATGTTAGTAGATCAGGATCGAGTGTGCAATATCAATCTGTATATTTTCTATGTCTACACCTTTCCTCTATCAAAATCTTCATACTTTGAGAACCAACCCTTATGAGAGGCCATGTTAAAAGATGTACCAAAATCTGTCAACCACACATCTTCATATGCATGTATTTCCAAGGTTATGATAAAAAGCATCTACATTATCTTGAGAGGATTTATCAAATTTATAATAAAATCTAAGCTCTTCTTTTTCTCCTCCTTACACTCTTTGCATAAATGACCAAATGTTCTATAGTTCCAACACTTCACCTTGGAATTTCTAGGAGACTTAGATCTCCCACAAGATTTGGAATAAGATCTTTCTTTCTTCTTGTCCCTAGATTCTTACATTTCTCTTTCAATCTACAACAAACAACAAGGGCCTCCTTACCTATTTTAGAATATTTTCTCTACATCTTTTTAGAACATAACAATGCAACCACTTCATCCATCTTGAAGGTGGTAGTGGTACTTCCAATGGCCATGACAAGGTGATCCCATGAGTAGAAGCAATAAACAAAGAAAAATCATGCAACTATCCTCATCCTCCATTTTTGCATCAACAAAACCCAACTAGGCAACAAGCATGTTGAAGGAATTTAGGTGATCAACCATGGATCCTCCTCCTGTCCTTAGAGAATACAACTTTTTTCTCAAGTATAACTTATTTACTAGGGATTTATCTTGATAAAATTCACCAATCTTCTTCCATAGGATTTTCACAGTCTTCTCTTCATGGACATTTAATAGAACAAAGTTTTCTAAATAGTGTCTTATCAAACCCTTGTCTTTTCAATCTAGTGGCTCCTAGTTTTCTTGAGTCATGTTGACGAGTTTGGTACCAAATATCATAGCCCATCTAGATATATGTCTACAAGCATATCCTCCATTTTAAGCTTCCACAACTCAAAAGTACCACTGTTAAACTTCTCCATCTTGATCCTTTTGGGTGTGCTTGCAATCTTTTTGCTACAACAAGATCACAAAAATGCTCTACATAGAACTCCCACTTAAATGAAGACCAATTCAAAAGACCCTCTACCCAACAATGAGACCAAAACTAGCCAAGATCTAATACCAACTAAAAGGAAGTTGAGCAAAAACAACTTTCTACACCAATCTAAGTGGGGGAGATAGTACATTTTTTTATTAAAATAATTAATAGTTATAGTAAAAAGATGCAAATTCAAATAATGTAAACAATATGCAAAATATCAATAAACAATAGCACCAAATATACGTGGGGAAAACCCTTTCAAGATAAAAACCCCACACTCTAAAAGCTCAACCATTTGCATTATATGTAATCAATGGTTACAATGTAGTTTTAGAGAAATAACTCTTTTAGGAGTCTTCACCAATGAAAAGGATTCTGAAATGATTTTGATAACATAACCGTACTCTACAAAATACACAAGTACCAAATATATAGAACAATGCAATGAAGAAGAAATCTCAAGATGGACGTCTAGGATTGCCACATGACAAGAATCCAATTCCTATATGCTTATCTTGAGTCTCATTGGCATGCATAGTGCATGCATGCATGCAACAGCCTTGCATGAATAACACAGTCCTAACTGGAACCCACCTGTCATAATTTTTTCTATTCTCAACACCTTCCTCCTCATGCATAGGAACCCTCAACATACAATGTGCTTGCATGCATAGACACTTTCATCACATGAGGCCCACTTGTCATAGTGTGTCATAATTGACTCTTCCACTTGTCATAACCTGTCATAGCAATTGTTACAATCCAACATAGACTAAACTCTTACAACTTATGACACATGCCACCAAATTAGTCTCACAATGGGGTCCACCAAGTAGGATGCCTACTTCCACAAATATAACTTGTATGCCATCCTAGTTACTTTGATGTAGGATGCCACCTCACTCAATAGGTCCCACAAAATGATTTGACATAGTATGCATAAAACATAGGTATAAAGTGAATAATATAAAAATTAAATAAATGCTAGGACTTGCAAAGGTTGAGACACCCTAATCTCAAGAGGATCCAACATTGTTTCATGGAGTTGTAAGAAGCAACCTATTGTTGCATTGTCATACACTAAAGTAGAGAACAAGACACTTGTCGTAACAACATGCAAACCAATATGAATTAAACAACTTCTTTAGGATCTTTGATACTCACAACCTAATCCCACAATTATGTATTGTGATAATCAAAGTATATTGTCGATGCCCAATTATCTTGTGTTCCATACACACACAAAGTATATTGAAATATAACATCACTTTATTCGTGAATACATCCTCAACAAGAAAATTGAATGATTTGCACATCAAAAATCTTACCAAACCTCTTAAAATTGAACTGATTTGCACATCAAAAGTCTTCACCAAACCTCTTAACAAAGACAAATTCTAACATTAAATATTTTTCAATAAACATAAATAACTAATAAACTTATAATAAAATTTATTAAAAACAAACTTTATTCATCACCATCTTTATGTACTCTATTGAATTTTTCCCATTTTTCCTATTTAAAAAGCTCTTTGGATCTCTATGCTCTCCAGTTTCAACACGATCATCCCTTCACCTTATTCCCAGATAAAGTAGGGCGATGTTTACGGGCTTCAATAAAAAAAGAGTTTCCACACCTTCCAATATTCTCGTTTCGTGCTGCCCGTCGCAAGACATTTGGTTCATGGTAGGCGTTATCTGCGATCTTTGACTCCTCCACTGGCATTATCAAAGCTCGCCCACTCCGCATTATCAAGAGAGTGGTTAAGTTTTGCACATTTATGGTATACTTAAAAGGAGGACTCCTGTTATGCGGCAGTTGGGACAAGCACTTGAATATCAGAATGTACGACGAAGTTCGAGAGGCAGTTGTAGTAGTGGGGAATCCGTTTTTCCATGAAGATTTCAATGCATGAAATTACTCATACAGACTGACTCTCCTCATTTAAAGCCGTTGAGCCCAACAGTCTCGTGGGTTGAAAAAAATGGCGACCGGTAGTAGTACATAGTTAGGCAGGTCGGTAGTACTGTGAAACGTTGAGGTCACGGTCGATTTATCAATACATTTTAAAAATCTGACCAGTTTTTGGCTAGACCGTTACAAAGATTAGATACTTCAATTAATGACCTAACCGCTTCTCTGCACACCAATTTATTTTGACACCCATCTGCAATCAATCTGATACTTGGCAAAAACTCTGCCCTGCATTAGGGAGAATTTAGGTGGGGTGTAGCAATGTAAATAGCGGTCGTTACTGCATTAGAGGGGAGTGGTGAAACTTTCAGATCCAATTATTGTGTGGTTTTAAGGCAGAGATGAAGAATCCAATAAAGCTGAGTAAAAATGCTGTTATTGTGATCATAGTGGGAAATTTCGCCGTATTGATTTTGATGACATTGGTATTTCTCTGCTATTACTGTAGAAGATACTGCAGAAATGTGGCGGAGGGAAAGGCTGCAAATATTCTGGATAAGGAGAAAATGGCATATTCCTCCTACAGCTGTCATATCTCGCAGCAACTTCCTTCTGAAGATCGAGGAAGGCTGGTGTTCTTACATGGGCCGAAGCAGTTTGAGGTGGAGGATCTTCTTCGAGCCTCTGCGGAGATGTTGGGCAAAGGCAGCTTTGGGAGTGCCTACAGAGCTGCTCTTGAGGATTCCTCTGTTGTTGTGGTCAAAAGAGTGAAGGATGCTTTTGCAAGTAGCAGAAAAGATTTTGAGCAGCATATGCAACTGCTAGGGAGCCTGAAACATGTCAATCTGGTGAGCTTGAGGGCTTATTATTATGCCAAAGATGAGAAGCTGCTTGTTTATGACTATCTTCCCAATGGCAGCCTTTACTCTCTTCTTCATGGTATGTTCAGTACATTATAACTCTGAAAATGCAAAGACCCCTGTTTGATTAATACTGTAAGTGTAAGTATTCATAGGGTTCGAATCGAAATCTTTTGTGTTGCTGTAGAATATGTTTTTGTAAAGGGTTTTCCCATCATATTCACATTACACAAAACATTCATGTTTTGAAGCCCTAGATAGTTTATATACATTGCACATTGGGTCTCAAAGGTTTACTTGGCAGAGCTTACTGACTACTTCAAGTTCTTTAATATGTATTTTGCTAGTTTTTACATTATTTCACCCCTTAGCAATTTTGCAATGCATCAAATGCCAAATTTTTTATTAAAATTCAGGAAAGATGAATCTTGTGAACTGTGTGCACTGTGAAAGTTGAGTCTTCTGAATGTGTAAACTATTAAGAATAACATGTAGAAGATATTAAACACCCAGTTGATTTTTAGGAAAAACCTTTACATTGCCTGACTGTAACCGAAGATTAAAGTGGGAAAAATAGTAGTGCAGTGCCAAATTATCCTCTTGTGGCAATAGTTAGTAGAGGCGGCTTTAAGTGAAATGGTAAAACATCTATAAAGAATGGTGGTTCACAAAACCAACTCATATAAATCTCAAAATGTTATAGTTAGCAATCAGTGCCTCCAGATATCGATAATGGGTTTTACTCTCTATGATTGGATCTTTTATGAATGGTGGTTCACTAGAGCCCTTGTCTGACGAGCTTGAGCATAAATGGACACTCATCCCTCTAGAAATGGTCTTACAATGAGTAACTCCTTATAACTGGTTTTAGTGGCCGGTGATATTCCATTTCTAAGTTCCATTTGAAGACATTCATTGCCTCTAGTTTGTATTCACAGGGGGCGAGGCACTGATAAAGCTTCTGCCCTACAATTAGGACAGCTTACCCTGCTATCCCATGTACAAAGCCTTTTTCAACCATTCACTGTGGGACTCCCCATCTCTTCCATTATGCCTTCAGTGTTTTAAGTTTTTATCATCTTGGAACTAATCAATGAGATGAAAATGGTCATTAAAAAAGAAAAACTATAATAAAAATTGCAGGCCTTTCAACTTTTTAAAAAAAGATTGTGACCTTTGTTCTCTGTGTTTTAATAGGTAACAGGGGTCCAAATAGAACACCCCTGGACTGGACCAGGCGATTGAAGATAGCATTGGATGCGGCTCTGGGGTTGGCATATCTTCATCGTTCAGGCATGACACATGGAAATGTGAAATCCTCTAACATTCTGCTGGACAAAAATGGAAACGCATGCGTTACAGACTTTTGTCTTATGAGGCTGATTAATCCTTCCATAGCTGCCACTAGATCCGCAGGGTACAGAGCGCCGGAGCAGATTGAAAATAAAAAAACTTCTCAAAAGGCAGACATCTACAGCTTTGGAGTGGTGCTCCTTGAGCTCCTTACAGGGAAGAGCCCTGCACTAAATAGTTTACAGGAGGAAGAACATTCCATAGATCTTCCCAAGTGGGTTCAATCTGTTGTGAGAGAAGAGTGGACTGTGGAAGTGTTTGATCTAGAGCTGTTGAGGTATGAGAATATCGAGGAAGACATGGTGGCCATGCTTCAGATTGCCCTTGTTTGTGCTTGTGGGGAAGCCGAACAAAGGCCTAAGATGAGCCATGTGGTGAAGATGATCTACAACATTACAGTAGATCGTCATCATTTCCCCATCAATTCTCCTCCTTCTCCATCTCCATCTAACTCTCCTCTTCTTGAAGCCGCTTCCCATTAAGGTATTGTGAAGGTTTTTGGTGAGATTTTGTACAGGTTTTGACCTACATTGTAATCTGAATGCTTTTGGAACAAGGTGGAGGCTTGTGTTCAGGTAAGCTTTGTTTCCTATGGTATTAGATCTTGAGGCAAGCTAACTCCACTACGCAGCATATTTTCATTCTGTTGCTCTCTATGTGATTATGGATATGTAGTTTCCCTGTTGATAACAGATAAAAGCATAATAATATCAAGGCAAATTTTAAGTATTCTTATTATTTAATGGTTACTGATAGTTCTTTCAGTCAATTTGGTTTTTGAAAGGTACACTCAAATTTGACCAATTTCAATTGTTAGCCATTTTGAGTTCATTTATTTTTAGAGCTTTGATTGCTATTGACGCTCTTAGCACTCTTAAGGTCTTTTTACTTAAAAGAAAAAAGATAATTGTATTTATGAGTATTAAATAGTGAAATTAGTTTTTCCCTTCAAAACATTCTTTTGATTAGATTAATAGGATTTTATTGTTATAAATTAGTAGGAGGAATGTGATCATAAAAATGGAATGTCTAGATCAAGGTACAATTAAATTGATATATTAAAGATAAGATATGATAAACGTAAGATCAATAGATAGAGGGAGAATAGCATTATGTTCCCTAGTGTAAGCATATGTAAGGATTAGTGGTGGTAAATGCTAAAAGTAAGGTATGTCAATATAGCCATAAGATATAACAACATAAGATCTAGAAATAAAAGATAATCATATGAAAATGCTCTTAAGACATAGTAAGATGTGGTATTGTGAGATCAAAAGACAACTGATAGGATCAAAATACTCTAGATAGTAAGACAATAATAGATCATAAGACAAAATGCTTAAGATGTATCATAAGATCTCAAAAGTAAGATAATGTCAATATGCTATTAATGGATCCAATGTAGGCTCAACTCCAAAAAGAAAAATCAATAATCAAATGGAGAAGCATATGATGCCCCCTAATGTAAGGACATATCAATGAAAGGAGAAGATGTAAAGAGCTTTGGCATGATGCTCTTTGTTTATCTTAGTAATGCTAAACATGTGATATGCCATTGTAGGCTCAATGTGTAAACTCTAAAAGTAGAGTATGGTAGTGTACGATCATAAAATGATAAAATAAGAAATATGTATGGCATATGTTATAAATAATGTAGAATTTGTGAAAATTGGATCATGTGGTCCAAAAATGTGCCTTAGTAAGTAGATACAATGAAAGGAAATGTAAAGAGCTTTGGTATGATGCCCCTTTGTCTAACTTAGTGATGCTAAAAATGTGATATGTCATTATAGGCTTAATGTGTAAAATCTAGAGGTAGAGTATGGTAGTGTATTATCATAAAATGGTAAAGAAAGAAATGTGTATGCATCATGTGGTCTAAAAATGTGCCTTAGTAAATAGATACTTTTGAATGATTATCTATATATATCATATGGTGTGAGATTTCATTGTAGGAAAATGACTACAATGTATTGGATGTGAAAACAAAGCATAAGTATGCATTAGTCATGTTCTAATGTGATTAATTTATAACATTGTCCATAAGATTGATTTGGTTCTTCTATGTTTTTGATTCATTTGTATCTAGTGTGGATGTAAAATATGAGGACAAGAAAATGGATTGAAGGTAAATAACATAGAAGATAATGCAATAAACACACAATACCTTCACCTAAATTCTCCTCAAATAGAGCTGAAGTAGAGTGCACCCTTGATCCACTTGATTTGCTCTTTGATGTGTAGAGTTCACCCTTGCTCCATTTGATTTTCTCTTTGATGTGTTGATGGAGGAATGTGGTTGCTTATAAAACCAATAGCATGTTGATAGGATTGACATGATGATAGATCTAATATATCCATCCTCCTATCCATCAACTCAATCCATCTATCTCCTATCTAAACAATCCCTCTAACCTTCCATCATTTTCCCAAGACTTGGTTCTCCCTTGTCATTGGTTCCCACCCATTCTTGTATTCTAATAATTATATCCTCGTCATCAATCAATCAATTGGTTTTCGGCTTGACTAGTGGCATTATCATGGTTAATTTTTGGTTTGTTGTGCATGTTTGCTTGTTGCTTGTGTGCTTATCATTGTTTGCATTTATCATGTTCTTTGCATCATATTGCCACAAGGGCATCACATTCATAAATACCTCCATTTTAGAACATGCATCATAGCCTCTGATTTGATAAATCATCATGGTCTTCCATATCATGGTGTAATAAGGAATATGTTTGCATTTGACTTTATTAATCATGTACTTGGCACATTGTCATCTTGGTTCCTTATACCTTGGTGCATATCATCAAGTACACTATCAAATCTAGGTTGCTTATACCATTGTAGCATGATGATCATCCATCCTCCCTCTCCATCCATACCTTCATCATCCCTAGCTTCTTCCATTTCCTTTCATCTTTTATTCTCTACTCTTCCATCCATTTTGAGAGAAAACCCGTGTTCTTTGAACCCACATGTTTTCTCAAGGGGGCATATCACTACCTCCTCCTCATCCTTCCTCATCCTTGCCAATGACTGGAGCATCATGCCACTAGTCCTTATCCCTTACCTACTCACTTTATTTTATTCTTCTTTGACATGATGTTACTTCTTTTAGTCACAACATCTCAAAGAGGGACAAAATGTAAAGACAAAAATATGACCTTACCCAACCACACCTAATTTTAGCCTATCCTAAACCATTAATTAAATAAATATTTATTTTTTATTTAATTTATTTACCCCATTACCTTTATCCCCCATTTTAATTAAATAAATTTTATATTTATTTAATTTAGTCTAGCTTTATCTCAAAATCTTCCAACTAAATTAATTAATTAATTTAGGCTAATTAATCCCCACCACCTTTTCCTCCATTATTTAATTCCACTTTATCACTTGGACTATCCCTTTATCTTGTTCACATGGATCACAATCTAAAATTTGGAGGTAGAGGTTTGGTTGTATTTGTAGGTCTAATCAGAGGCAAGTGGATTTGGTTCTTACTCAAAACCTACAACATGATTGAATGAAGGGAATCGGGTAGTAGGGTGAACTATCTATCTTTTGCTCTAAATTGATATGGGGTTGAATTTATGGCAACAACTTGAGACTCAACAAGATTATTTGTTTGAGGTGTGTTTATCTTTAGAATTTTTTTTTGGCTTTTTTAATGGTTGGTAATTGTTTTGATGTACGGGTTTAGATTTCTTAGTATGAGCCAATGAAGATGCTTCTTCATACTTACTAATCGAATTCTAATAGTCATGAAGAGCCATACATAAATGTATAAATGATGGAAAACTTCATCAATAAGACTCTCTCTCTTATATCCTTTTGCAATTTATCGATGAACATTCTTTGGATATTTACATCAGGAAGAGTTAGATTAGCTTGTGATAATATCAACTGATAGGGGCTTATGAAATCTGTGACCTTTTCACCTTTTTTTTTTTTCATCTCATTAAATCAGTTATGTTGATCTTAGGACCAATGTTGACTTGGAAATGATTGAGGAAAGCAACAACAAGCTCATTAAATTCATGAATGAATTGAGTTACTGGGCAATGAACAAAACCATTCCAAAGCCATGTCTTTCAATGACCTAGGGAAAAGTTTAGCTAGCTAGCTTATCCTAAAAAATAGTCACTACACATGGTGGTATATGCTGATATGTGGTTACTAGGGTCCCCTTTACCATTGTACTTGTCAAATCTGGGGATCTCTATGTTTTGTGGCATTTGTGCTTTCAATATTTCAAGTGACAATGGGCTCCTTTTGATATATTGTGATGGTTGTCCATTTTGGTTTTGGTTCATTGTTGAGATTTTTTGTTGAAGTGATGTCACATTTTGCAAGAGTTGGTTTGTGACATAATCATTACTTGACATGTTTTGGGAATGAGGTGAATATGGTGGAAGTGTGTATGTATTAGGTGGGCTACTATGTTGCACATTTATGAGTGTGGATAGAACTTGATGTGTGATATGTGAAGATCCAAAACCATAAGGATTTCTAGTGGAAAGACCTATTGTTGAATTTATGCTAATGCTTGGTTGAATTGTTGAAGCAACGATTGGATTTGTGTATGTAGGAATATAGGCTATTGTTGTAGGGAGGGAGATTTGACTTCCTCCTTGATTTTGAGTGTATCCCTAAGTTTGAGCGCAACTAGCCATTGTAGGCACATCATCATCAACTATATGGGCTAGGCTACACACAACCTCTAATCCATGGTCATCATTAATCAAATTCCTCATGTTTCAATTATAGGGATTGCTATACCAACAAAGTATTCAGTACTCACACAGTCTTGAAGTTTTTCTAAGTTCTTGTCCAATTTTCTTAATTTGTCATCAGGAACATGGGCAACCATAATCTCAACATCTATGAAGGTAGGTGCTTGTGAGGTTATCATTGACATGGGAACATTAGGAATAGAGTCCAAAATGGGTTGAGTATTGACAACACTATTCATGAAAGAGTTAGAAGCCTCATGATCCACAACGGATGTAAAGCCAACATGGGATGCCATAAGTCTAGAACTACATCTCATTGAAGTATTGACAATAGGACACTAGGTCGTGAAACTCATACAACTTTTAAAATGCTAAGCACCCACTATCAACACTAAACTAAAAAACATACAACAAAATGATTAGAAATAGGAATTAGATAGTAGGAGCAAATAGGAAATATAGTGACAAAGATCTCAGAGAATTTTTTTTTAGCCAAGACATGAAGGATAGGGTCACCTAAGGGTGTCTGAGTCTTGGTTAGGGGTTCTGAAAGTTTAAAATCTGACCATGTACTTGTTACCCTAGTTTCTATCACATCTTAAAATCAAGACCTATTCATTTGAATTTTGCCTAGGTTATGAATCAATATGGTTTTGCCGTCTGAAAATGTTTTTTTATGTATTACGATTGGATCTTGATTGGATGTAGAAGACGACATTATTTCCCAGCTAAATAATTTATCCTATAGGTATAGGAGAAACACTATGGATTATATGAGAATAAATTTTGTTCTTGAGGAAGAAGAAGACATTGTTCACAATGACCACCTAGACGAGTGGTAGAAGGATGTCTAAGGACTGAAATCATTTGGGTTTCTCACCCTCATCCAAATCAAAAGCAAAAACTTCCACTAGGTCCAAATCTAGATGCTCCTTCAAGGAGTGAATTCATGAATGAACCTAAAGGTAAGGGGAATGTTCCTAAAATAAAGAAATTATTTTCCTTGAAAGAAGTTGGTGACTCTAAAAGTTTCTCTTAGTGATAGACATCAATTTGTATTATGGATAAAGTATTACTTCAACCATGGAGAAACCATTTTGGACCCCTGGTGTTGTCTTGATACACAACCTTACCATAGAGATCGAAAAATGTCTTTCGAAGTTTAATGAAGAAGGCTCACAAGATCCCAATGTTGGCCAACTAACCAAATTAGAATTTTTCATCTTTTCTAATTAGAAATCAATTTTTTTCTATTGGAGTTCCCAACACTGGCCAAGTAACCAAAATCAATAGAAAAATCCTCAACAATGGCAATAACCCTAGAAAAATTGGAACCAACAACTAAATTCTTAGCCACAATAAAATTTTCAAGGTTCCAATTATAATCCTCAATGGCCAACACAACAAAACCAGTGGTAGCCACAATGGAAAAAAGGTCAACAATGGCAATAAAAAAAAAATGAATTAGCAGTAGCCTTTACTTCCTCCTTATCCACAACAAAAAGCCATTATTCCTAATCCATCAAATCCTATACCTCAGCCACCAAGACCACCACAATTACCTACCCAACCTGCACCTATTGCTAACAAGTCTGTCCAAAAGGCTTATACTAACAAGGCTATATAATACCCCACCTATGGGGTAGAGGTGAGTGATGCCCACTTCAATTCAGGGAAACAACTAGATGGAACTTCATCCCCTCAAATCACTCAGATGGAGGATGAGGAACCTACAACTAAAGCTTTAGAAAAATCACCTCTGGAGCCTAAGTCAAATCAGGTACATCAAACCACCTCAAGTCTGATAGAAACCAGGGGAGGTCCTACAACCACACAACACAATCTCAACCAAAAAATAACTTATCAGACCACCAAACCCTCAAGTTCTCACTATCTCATCCAATTTACTCACCCAAGTGCCAAAACCAAAAACCCTCCTTTTAAGCCAAAAACCTAGGGTTTTATTGAAAGTCTCACTTCCAACCCTCACACAACTATGAAACCACCTCAATCAGGTCATTTTAGGCCTACACATACTCAATTTATCATCATATAGTGCTGCCCCAACATAATTCACACTTTACCATGTCAAAACCTCTCTTTTTCACTTGGAAAACACAATTTTCCCCTTTAGGGCTTCATGCCCAACACATTAATCGACCTCCCCAACACTCAAACAACATGTTCACACCCTACACTAATTGTATCCACCCATTCCACTAAGGTACATGCATTAAAAAGGTGGAATGGGTCCATTTTGTAATTTAACCCAACAAAACCCTTTAAACTATCTTACATAGGTAGATTTAGGAAAATATCAATAAATTTTGTGAAATTCAATAAAAAATCACCAAACTTGAAGGATTAGAAATTTAATTCACCATATTACAACTTCCAGTTTAAAACTTAGAAAGATGGGGTCTGCATGAGCTGTACAATCTTCAAAAATATCACTATACAGAGGAAAAACTCAGAAATTAGAGGAAAATAGTAATTTTATGATTGAAATTCTTCTACAAACTTCACAACCACCCATCCAATGGGTCTAAAACCTCTTTTATACCTTTTCCCTCCAAATCCAACTCCTACAACTGCCTAAACTGACTTTTTAAATGACTTGAGCATTTGTATTCCATAAAAATGCAATTTTGCAACTTTTTATGATTGACATCTTTTGCAACAATTTGCAATTTTGCAAAATCAACATTATTGACCCCCCTAAACACCTAATACCATCAAATATGACCTAATATAATGCAAAATTGGTCTTAATGTTATGTGAACAAAAGGACTCCAAATCCTAAAGTCTACACCTAATCAAGCTTGCTTGACAAATTTTGTTTAATGGTGCCCCTGCACCATACACCCCAACTTTGAATTTTTCCAAGTCTCTTGGAAAAGATATTGCAACTTGTCCACCACTGATGACCTCTTTCCTCTGATCATCTGGAGCTCTTCCAATAGGTTCATCTTTCCTTTGTTCTCCACTGTACTTGACATACCTATCCTTGTCTTTTCTTGATTCATGCTCCCTTCGGTCACATCTTTGTTTTATGGGGTGTTCTTCAACTTTCTCCTCATCAAACTCTGATATTGCACCATCTTTTACATCTGCACACAAACCTTTTCCAACTGCCATCACCTTCCTCTTTGTTTCTTGCTTTTATCTCTAATCAATTCCCTTATTATCTGCACCTTTACCACTGTCAACTATACCATCACACTTATCAGTCTCTGTCAGACCTGCAAACAACTTTTCCATTGTCTTTTTCACTATTCTACCAACCTTACAAACCTTTATTTTATCACCATTCAACTGCCTCTACATTGTCTTCATTCCTACAGGGCACATGACTGTTCCAATTAGTATTCCATCACACTTTTCTTTCCTTTCCACAAGATTTTCACTCTTACACTGCACTATATTAGTCTGAGACACATTTCCATCGACTTTATTCTTCCACATGAAGGCATCTTTCTTCACAATTGACTGCAAATCATCTCCACTTCTTCTATCTACTGTCCCAACTTTTTCATGCCTTGCATTGGCTGCCAAACTCATACTCTTACCTTCCTCAACACTCGCATATTCTTTTCTCCCAATCATGATTATTTGACCTTGCTCTTTTGTCTCTTCATTCAATGGAGTTAAAATGAATGTTCTTCCATCCTTTTCAATTGTATAAGTGTTTTGCCTCCCGTTGTACATTGCTGACCTGTCAAACTGACAGGGCCTTCCTAGCAACACATGGCAACAACTCATAGGAAATATGTCACAAACAACTTAAATATCCTTGTATCTACCAATTTGAACAACTCATAGCCTAGTAGTGGATGTTAAGATTAATGGGACCCTTATCAAGAACACCTTGATAGACTTAGGGGAAACAATCAATGCCATGACCAAAGAGACAATGAAATTACTTTAGTTAGCCAACCTTATACCTACACCAACTGTTTTATAGTTGGCTGTTAGGTCAATAGTCAAGCCTAAAGGAATAATTGAGGATTTAGTTATTGATTTAGTTATGCTCATGACTCTATGAAGATATATACATGGATGACTTCACCACATCTGGGGAAACCTATGAGGAATCCCTTAGCAATCTAGAAATGGTTTTAAAGATATTTAAAGAATAGAATTTTTCCATTAATAATGAGAAGTGCTTTATGATGATGACTCAAGGAGTTGTTTTAGAGCAGTTCATATCTAGTGTAGGGGTCCAATTTGATCCGCATAAGATATAAATAATTTCTACATTACTTGTTCCATTGATATAGAAAGATGTTAGAAGCTTCCTAGGCCATGCAAGCTATTATAGGAGGTTCACTCAGAACTTTAGTAAGATTGTTGCACCATTTTTTGTTCTTCTAACTAAAGACATAATTTTATTGGACATCAGAGTGTCAATATTTCTTTGAATAAATGAAGAAAGCCTTAACATAAGTACCTATTTTAAGGGGGCCAAATTGGACCTTACCCTTCCATATACACATTGATGCTTCATATTTTTCTATTGGAGTAGATTTGGGTCAGAAAGAAGGTAACAAGGAATATGTTATTTATTACATTAGCAAGAATCTTCAAGGAGTAGAGTTAAATTATATTGTTACAAAAAGGGAGATGCTAACAGTAGTGTATTCCATCAATAAATTTAGGCATTACATTACTGGTTATGTAGTTTTTGTCCACATAGACTATACAACTATTAGAAATTTAATGAACAAGCCTATAGTAGGGGGTAGAATAGTCAGATGGCTTCTCCTTCTACAAGAATTTGATATCACAATAGTGGACAAGTCTGGTAAGGCTAATGTAGTAGCAATTTTTTTGTCAAGGTTGCCAAAACAATTAGAAGAATGGGTAGTAGATGACTCATTTCTAGATGAGAACTTGTTTGCTCTTAATATACATATACCCTGGTATGCTGACATTGCAAACTATTTAGTGATAGGGTAGATTCTACCACACTTTTCTCCAAGGGAAAAGAGATAGCTGGTACATAAGTGTTTTCCATATTCTTGGATATTTGGTTACCTGTTCTACACTAGCCTAGAAAACATAATGAGAAGGCACATAAGAGAAGATGAAATATTTGATATCGTGAAGGATTTTCATGATGAACCATGTGGGAGTCACTTTGCAGCTAAAAGGACAACATTCAAAATCCTCACAACTGGTTACTACTAGCCGAATTTACACAAGGATGCTATCAAATATACAAGGAGCTGTGATAGATGCCAAAGAATGGGTAAGCCAACAAGGAGTGATGAAATTCCATTGCAACCACAATTAATACTAGCTCCCTTTGACAAATGGGGTCTAGACTTCATTGGGCCAATTTCACCTTCTTCTAAAAACAAAGAGTACATTTTGGTTTACATTGATTATCTAACTAAGTGGGTGGAAGTGAAGGCATTAAAGTTTTCCAGAGATGGCAATGTGGCTAAATTCTTGTATTAGGGAATTTTTGCTAGATATGGAGTACCTAGGGAGATAGTGATTGATCAAAGTTCATAATTTACTTTAGAGCTCATTACCAAATTGGTTGAAGAATATGAAATTAGGCACAAAAATTCAACACCTTATCACCCTCAGGCCAATGGTCAGGTGGAGGTTACCAACAAAAAAATTGAAAGTATTCTAACCAAGATAGTGCAATTACACATAAAAGATTGGATTGCTAGATTACCAAAAGCAGTATGGGCATACAAAACAACATGAAAAACAACAACTGGTTTCACACCTTATGAGCTAGTATATGGCGAAACAACAGTACTCCCAATCGAATTTGAGTACAAGACATTAAAAATAGTAGTGGAGTTGGACATGGATCTCACAACAGCTTAAAAAGAGGTTACACCACTTAAATGGGTTGGATGAAATTAGGATGGAAGCATTCCATCACACTGAGATAGTACAAAACCAGAGGACAAAGTGGCATGACCAATATATCAAGAGAAAGGAATTTAATGTAGGAGATTGGGCCTTGTTGTATGATTTAGGATACAAGTATTTTAAAGGGAAATTACAATCCAAGTGGTTAGGACCTTATAAAATCAACCAAGTCTTTCCTAATGGAGTAAGAAAATTGAAGACTATAGATGCAATAAGGTTATCCCTCCTGGTTAATGGACATAGGTTGAAATTTTATAAGAAACTAGTATAGAAGGAAGATTTCATTCTTTCAAGTCTCATTCAGTAGTATGGTCCTCTCAGTGATCCAATATAGGTTCATAAACAAAAAATAATGACTCAATAGTACCGAATATACCAAGTTATTCAGATGACTCAGTGGTTGAGCTACACAACTCATCCCTTGAGATCACTCAGGTATAATTCCTTATTTCACCTCACATGCATACACAACATAGTCACACTGATGTACATATTTTTTCAAGAGGGACCTATCTTATATATATACAACTGTAACCATTTAGAAAGGGCCCTATTGCAATAGGGACCTATAGCACAAAAGCTATCACAATTCAGATGAGACTTGATGCTGAAGGTACCCATAGCACCAATTAATAGAAAATTTCAAAAATTGGCACCACATTAATTACAGTTCGCACCTTTTT
Organism: Sequoia sempervirens; assembly: GCA_007258455.2. Lineage (NCBI taxonomy): Eukaryota > Viridiplantae > Streptophyta > Pinopsida > Cupressales > Cupressaceae > Sequoia > Sequoia sempervirens. Next base: position 406,886 of record VDFB02090334.1, on the reverse strand, counting down.
CACCTCATTTTCCTCACATGTAGCATTATTGTTATCATAATAAGTACACACATCATGCTCATCTTATTTCACATTTCCAATTCAAATTTTAAGCATTTGAACTGTCACATCACTAACCATCATCCGTCCATTTTGTTTTATCACATTACACTTGCCACTTTATCATTCATTCACCTATAATTATTTCTTGTCACATCAAATCATCTTGTGTGTACAATTTCTTAACCTCACACATGACATTCAGTTAGTCACCTTCGATAGGTACACAAAGTACATTACTATAATGTCATGGATTTCTTATCACTTTCATTATGTATTCCCATATTAAATTAAGCATACAATCTATTGATTATATTTATTTCCATACTCTCTGATCATACCTTCGCCCATCATGAGTTGAAGTGAGGTCACTTTAAACCTTATGTTGGGGGGGTATTGTATCAGTCAGTTTTTTCATTTTTCACCACCTAATGCCAAATGCAAACAAAAAAACATGACATGCAAACTCTTTTTGTCCCAAATTGGACCTACCTTTTGTTGTTAATTTCAATTGCAAATTCCCTAAATCCTTTGATTCTAAGCTAAGTTGAGCCCAATTTTAAGCTGATTAAGTTATGTAGAGGAGAAGGTGAAGTTGCAGTTACAATATAGTTGTAGTGAAGAGTGCATGATAAAATAGTAGAGTAAGAGAAGGGTTTGAGGGTGGTGAAGTGGAAATTGAGTTGAATTTCTAAGGTTAGAACATTGAGTAGAGGTAAAGTGATTCACCAATGGGAGGTGATGTTAGAAGAGATCCATCAACACACAAATAGATATTAGAAGATGCATTGGTATTGCCCAAAATGATGGAAAATAGGGGGGTTCCTAGGATTTTCCCAAAATGGAAAAAGTGGATCCAAAGAGGGAAAAGAGGTCCTATTCTTCCTCGAATCATTAGGAAATGAGATCCAAACAATGAAATGACTATCAACCTTGAGGTGAGTCAAGTCAAAGTGCAATCTACAAATTTCCCTTTTTTGCAAGGACGAGGGTCTAAGTCAAAAAACACTTTTGGGAGAAAGATTAAAAATAACAAATCAAATCCAAATTGTAATCTATCACTTGGATTTAGAAGATTTAACATAAAAATGAAGAAACCTATAGAGTTTCTAGAGAATTTGAGAGTAATAAATGTCATGTACCTTTCAAAAATAATTGTTCCTGCAAGCTGAACAAGGACACATTCACCCTAGGGCAAATGGGTCATGATAGACTTTTCTCAAAAACTTTGAATCTAAGATTGAAGCCTGAGACTTGCAATTCTTTCCTATAACTTGATACCTTCGCTCCCAAATCTAGATCTAAGCAAAATTTTCAAAACAAGATTGTTGTTTTTTGGTGGATAGGAGTTTGCCTCGATCAAACCTCAAGTTTGGTAGTTAAACATTGATGAAAAACATAGATCTGAAACATGAAATGTGTGTGCAATCCTAACCTTAAGTGTGTCTAAGATAAAGAACAAATGATGCAAGGAAACCCTACTAAAATGTGTTAGAATAGGATCCCTAAATGAACATGCACAATGATAAATACACACTTTAGGAGATCTCAAATCACCTTAATAAGTCACAAATATGATTATAGCTTCCTTTAGGTTGAAAGTAGAGAGATAATATAAGATGGAGTCACTTAGGAAACAAGTCGCTAGGCTTGGTTGAATGTCTTGTGCATCTCCCAAAACCTAGAATCCATCATGATCCTCTATAGGTATCTATCATCACTTCTTTGACAATGCTTGACCTTGATATCAAAATGAGTTGGAAGACTTGCAAAAATAACTCAAATACTGCTCCAAGAGTTTACTTTTGAATGCTTCTCCTTCTCTTGAATATGAATGCTTGATCTCATGTGAATTTCTCTTCCTTATCTTGTTTGCTAGTGTAAAATGAATGTGAGACTTAGTTTTATAGGCTTCCTATCTAATTCTCCATTTATCAGATCCTGAAAGATGACATGTGAAATTTGAATTTGAAACATTGAAATTCTGCCAAAAACATATCCAAAGTTGATTTTAAGGCACTTAATGAGGATGCATTTGCCCATGGGTGAATGGGTCCTGACCTAAAACTTTAGGACTCCTTAAATATCGAGACATTAATATGATTCATAACATTATTCAATGCAGGTTGTGTTGTCAGGAATTAAATAAAATTAAGTAAAATAGGCCTTGGGATACATGATAAAGGGGTACCACGGGTCTAAATTAATGAGATTTTTTAAATGCATTAATGAAAGGTCACCAAAATAGGTCCAAATAAGTGTGAATTGTACTTTCTCCTAGAAAGGGGTAAAATTTTCTACACTACATTTAGCCCCCACTTTAGTGGCCATATGACACTACGTGCATATGTAGGCTAAAGGAATTCTAACATAATTAAAAAAAAAAGGATACTCAGATGGATTCATTAGGGAGAATGAAGCACCCACTATAGTTATCTACAAAACCACAACATTAGGAACCACATCCTGCAAAATAGATTCATTAGTCATTCAAAAATACTCTTATCAAACTTCTACAAAGAATCAAATTTGAGGGTAGATGTAGGTCCCCTGATTCTACTTGCTTTATGGAGGTAGAATCAGGGTAGCCACAAAACCACATAAAATTACTTAGGTCTTATCATAGGGTATTTTGAAGTACCATACTAGATAGTGATAGATGATTGATGAGAGTGGGAGCGGAATTATAAATCCAACACAACAAACACCACTGAAAACAATGTTCTCTAGCCTCCAATATACCTAAAGTAAAATATGCATCTTTCTAATTAAACTAGGTATATATGAATGAAATATACCTAAAGTAAAATATGCATCTTTCTAATTAAACTAGGTATATATGAATGAAAATTACATTTTTATCTCATTTTGACATTTACCTCTTTGCAGCTTACCTTGGTGTAGAGTGATCCAGGATGTCGAGTCGATGAACCTACAGGCCTCCTAGACTTGATGTGTTTCACGATGAGGTGGCACGACATGCGATCTGACCTACGGTGAGTGGATTCTTCGCTGCTTTGTCTTCGTTTCATGCATTTACAATAATTTTTAATGTATTTTTGGGACCCTAGAAAAGATAGTCGTAAAGCGTCCATCTTTGTCACAAAACATCCAGAATTGTCTAAAGTATCCAAAAACCCCCCATCCAAAAATGACACATGTGTCCAAATTGGTTGTAAAGTGTCCTAGATCAACTTTAGTGTACTTTTTTAATTATTTAATGATTATATTTAGGATTTACTTAGTTTATTTTATTGGTTAGATCCCTCCCCGATTTTGTCAACATCTCAGAGGAAAACAATTATGTTTCCTTCGAGACCTCCTTACACAACTATCAGAGGAGGAGATCAGTATCCTATAGGATACATGATTATTTTGGGTTTACACCATGCCACCAATGAGATACCATGACGCCATGTTGCTAGCTCTAGTAGAGAGGTGGGATGTATATACCAACACCTTTCATCTACTTACTGATGAGATGATTGTTGCTTTAGAGGACATACACTGCATTCTATGACTACCCATCTGAGGTGAGGTTGTACACTTAGTAGTTGAGCACACACATGAGGGGATGTGGGATGATATATTTCTATTATCTAGGGAACCCCATCTAAGAGTCGAGCGTTAGGCCCCACATTGAGCTTAGGTGGCTACTACATGCATGGATACCAGTGATTCAACATATTATGATTGTTACCATAACACTCACACTGGTTCTTGATGGACAAGGGGCCCACCTAGATGGAGGGTTGGTGCACATTATTTGAAACATGGAGTAGCATAGGACTATCTACACCAGGGGTCGCAGTATGTTGGCACATCTATACTATGATCTTGGGTGATATGTTTACCAGGAGCTTGACATTATAGTGCATTGTACACTCTTACAAGTGTGGTGTCTCAAGCATATCACGTGCACTAGACCTACATGTTATCCTACCATAGCGGTCATGGGATATCTATAGACCTATAGTTATCCACTGAGGTAGTCATGACAGGAGGGATATTTTCTTCACTGGTGTGTTAGATTTGATGGATTGAAGGAGGGTGATATCTCATGGAGACCATATCTCAAGATACCACAGTGAGTGGATGAGAGACATGAGCTAGTCAAACTTCACCAAGATTAGTTTGCTCTAGGGCAACATGACTATATAGTGAGACCTTTCTATTATGATCGTGTCATGCACTACTTTAGATAGATATAGGTTCCACCACAGGCTCAACCTAGGTTCCTACGATCAACACAAAGTGCCCCTAGACTTGGAGACACTTGTTGTCTTACTATTGAGGATGTGTATATTAGTGATTCAGAGGATGAGGACCATGATATGCCCCCAGTCTCTGATGTTGATGACGTAGGAACCACACCAGCCTATGACCAGTGGTGGGTTGGAGCATGACCATCCCATGTCTTTATGAGATATCACCCTAGGGCCATGCATGACCTATTCTTGGGCATAAAGATGACATGGATGATGAGTAGGTCGACATAGATATAGATGATGATGATGATATAGTTCTTGATATATTTCTAGATGAGGAGGAGGAGGATACCCAATCTATGAGTGAGGATACTAATGATATAAATGAGGATCCAGTTGCCCCTGAGAGGAGAGATTCACCTACTACATGGGTCACCTGATCACGTGCAACATCTATAGAAGATATCCACATTCACGAGTGGGGGGAGGCCAGCGATAGTGGGCCATCCACACTTCTAGCATAGGAGGGGACCGTTGCTACACGGTTATACCTTGACTGGCGGACTGGATATCCAGGTGATGATGTGATATTTGTACTTTGATTATGCTTTTACCTTTATGTATATGCTTTATATATATATTAGGATGTGTACTAATACCTTTTATGATTTCTATCTTGTAGGGTCCACATGAGAGTGGCATGAGCTCTACCAATGAGTGACCACTGAGATAGTTCCTCCATTGCGCGTAGAGGATGATATACCCTCAGAGTACATGCCCCCACCTTTTACGGGGTAACATGTAGATGTCTTTGAGCTAGTAGTGAGATTAGGCACGACATAGGAGAGTACCACTAGTCATGCTGTCTGAGTTCTAGCAGAGCTTTCAATACTTTGAGCATCTCAAGGTCTAATTGACAACAGGATGGAGGATGCCCTGTGAGTAGAGATCTCGAGGCTATAGGGGGAGCTTTATAGGGTGCAGGAAGACAAAGACCAGATAGAGGGATAGTGCATCGAGGCACTCATACGAGAGGCAAGAGTGGTTGGACAGGTCACAATCATATTCTACTGTATCTCGACAAACGTGAGCACCAGACCCCGAGGGGTCTAGTAGTCATAGATTCAACTAGCATTGTATTCATGATTATATGTACTTGAACTCTTTATTCATGATATATATAAGCATTTCTATTTTGTTCTGATGAGCTTATGTGGAATTAGATATCAATGTGATTTTTCAAATATCCTTAGAACATTTAATAAATGTCTCCATGATCTAACATTTATGTGATCTAATTAAAACACTTAAGTTTACATTAGATGCTACATTGTGATTGAGTATGTTATGCTAAATTAAATAAACTTTATGATTTAATTTCAGAAAATTAAAGGCATATAAAGTATCTAATCTAACACAATGCACAAGATGAATTTGAATAGTATGCAAACTAAATTAATACCTCAAACTAACTTTAATAATCACTTTAGACCCTAAGACACACCAAGATCATTTGTCAAAGAATGAAGCAATGTGAGATAAAATTAGAACACTATCTACTTAATCTAACAACATTGATTTAAAATCATACTATTCATTTGAAGATGATGTTAGGTGTAGTACCAACGCCGATGCATGACATTGATAGGTTATTTTAGAGGTGTACCATCCATTTCCATAATGTATAGGAATCAAACCCATAATTTTCTTCAATTACATAAGGTCCTAACCAATTAGGGCTGAATTTTCAATTTTCATTTGGGGCAGCACTTACGTTGATTCTCATACAACACCAAGCCACCTTTATTAAATGCACAAGGGTTGACATGATTGTTATAACTACATTGCATACATTTGGAATAATCTTGAAGATGCTCAAGAGCATTAATACACTGTTCGTCAAGCATTTCAAGTTGATGCAATCATTTTTCTTTATAAGTAGTATCATCGATAATCCCCTTGAGAGCAACTCGCAATGAAGGAATTTCTAACTCTAAGGGAATTATTGCTTCAACACAGTAAAACAAGGTTGTAGGGAAAGTTTCTTGTAGATGTTCTAATACTTATATGATAAGCCCATAACACATAAGTTAACTTAGTGTGCCAATCTTTATTATGCTTACTTACTGTTGTGCAATTTTTGCACACACACCCCACTGAAAGCAGGGGCCCTCTTTTCTTGCTTTGTTTGCTTCTTTATTTTCGTAGGGTCTTGACTTCATCCCATTAAGGGATAAGTCTCTTGGTCTTGGTCTTGTTTCACCCGTGTACTTAATGGTAAATCTGCATTTGAGATGTCATTTTACAACTTCATGATGATTTCCTAACTCCTTGAGGTTGACCCATGCTCAAAGTTTTGATCTTGAAGCAAATTGGTTGAGTTTGAGGCAAGTTCGGTAATTCTGAGGTACCTCGAATTACCCAAACCTTAATTCAGTTGGGTAATTCAAGCCACCTCGAATTGCACGAGTCCGAGCTCCAATCAAATTCCTAAATTTTGAAAATGTATGCTTGAGCATTTATTGCTCATACTAATGTGGTTTAAAAGCCAATTTGGGAATATAATGAAAAGGTTAAGGGTCATTTGCATCATTTTCCTTTTTGCATATTCGAAGTTGAGAGAGGTCGCTTTACCTAGCCTTCAATTTGAGTTCCTAAGTCAAGGTTTGTTCTCTCTGTGGGATTGTTCTATGGTCATGGGCTTTCATCTCGAGTCTTCATTGCATCCTTTTCTCGGAGAACCATTTCAAGGTAGGGTTTCTTCCTGATGATGTCATTTGAGCTTGCTTCTTATTGGTTTACCCTATTTCGCATTTCATGGGCTTCTTGATTGGGTGAGTCTTATCATGTATGAGAATTTATGTGCTATAGGATGATCATTTTGGGCGTGTCTTTTGGGTATTTCATTCATTTGGGAGATGTTGGTAATTGATGCTGATTTGATGGGGACTAACAATGGGGATTTATAAATTTTTGAGGTTCATCATTCTAGCTATGTTTTGTGATTAATGATGAGGTCAACGAAGTTGCCTCATTTTGAAATTCGATTAGGAACCCTAATTTTGAAAACCCTAGTCAAGAATGAAGAATTTGGTGAATGATGAAGGATGTTAAGGATTCTTGTACAAGTCATTGAATTGCATCTTAAATTGGTGATGATTTAGTTGTTAGAGAGGTAAATTCATTTACATTCATCAGTTTGAAGTAATGGTAATTTTGACACTTAGAAGATTATGATCTTAAGCTAAATCTAGAAATTCTGAGTTAGCTCATATTTTTCAAGCTCTAATCCGCTCAGAGAATCTGAGCCCCCTCAAATTATCCAAACCTTATGTATAGCCAAAACCCGAACTCAATGGTGAACACTTAGCAAAAATCAACCTCATCTTTTGTTTGGTAATTTCGAGCTACCTCAGATTACCCAAATGATAGTTCACCTAGGTAATCTGAGCCCCCTTGAAGAACCTGAGCTCCATGAATAGAGAATCTTCGATGCATAAGATAACTTGAGTTTTGAATGAAGGTGATTTATTATCCGATTCTGAAGTGTTTGATGTGTTCATATGCCTAATCAAGTCAAAGAGACCCCATATGATGAAGAATCCCGATGATCATGAGTTGAGGCATGCTTAATCTGGGAAATCTGAGCTTTCTTGGATTACTCGAGCTCTAATCTGGCTGGGGAATCTTAGCTAGCTCAAATTACCCGACCCCCCTTTGTTTTGCTTTGAAATCTCATTGCTAATGGATAGAGTGTTTGCATATTGGATTATATGTTATTTTATGAGATGGTGATTAATTTGAGTGAATTTTGTATGCATGCATGATGTGAGAATAAGGTCCTTTTAAAATGAATTGCTTACTTTGTATTGCCATTGGAGTTATATCATTATCATTTTGATTTAATGGCATTACCATTGCATATATTGGTGCTTCATGGAATTGTTACAATGTGTTATATTGGTGTTTCCCATTTTGGTGATTTTAGTAATTTCTAACGGATGCAGGCAGAGTTAAGCCATGACAAGACTACCAAGACAAAAGCTATTTTAGTGCAAGAGGAGGTTAAGCGAAGATTGGAAAGGATGAAGTATGAATTCAAGAGCATATGGCTAGAGTCCAAGATTGCATCTGCTTGGTCAAAGATTGTAGATAAAAATATGGGACATATAGATTATTATAACTTTCAACAGAGAATGTTTGGAAATGCACCAACTCAATTGGCACATATCATTACTCACACTGGATTGGCTCAAGCAGTAGGATTCCCACCAACACAACTCTGTCCAGAGCTGGTCTTGGAATGTGCAAAAAACTATGCCTCCAGGACAAGAATTATAATTGGGCCATAAGGAAGAGTTATGGAAAATCTAACTAAAGAGTCCATAGTAGAGGTTTTCAACATCGCCTCACATCATAAGCTCATTCAGGAAATCAACATTAGGGAAGCAATTAAGTTCTATGATGAAGACCCCAACAGAGCTTTGGAAATCATGAACAATTCTTGGATATTGAAGCCCAAGCCCCATTACTATAAGCTTCCTAAACAATTGAATAGGAGTGATTTCAAGCTAGAATATCATGAAATTATAACTCTTTTGGGAAGGGTCATGGAGTAGAAGAAAATCACATCTTTCAAACTTGTATTTTCTACCCCATCACACAGATTGTGGCTAACAAGCATTATCATTGGGCTAGAATCATAAGCAACAATTTGGATGCCTAGTTGAGAAGTGTATAGGAGACCAACAGATTGACCATGACTTCATATCTTGTTTACATGTTGGCACATAAGGAAAAGTACAAGGGTCTCAGTTGCAAAGGGACTATTGGGAAGGACAGGATATGGGATATTTACCCACATCTACAACATAAAAAATACAACTACAAAAGAGCCAATGATGTCTTTTTCATGTACATTCCCAGATTGTTGCAGGATGCACTTCATGTCAGGGTTTCTACTGATGCCATGGACTTGATCAAGCAATATGGTTAATGGTTCATCCAGTTTCAAAGGTTCACATACATCTAGATACAAGGATCTCTAGTTGTTCCACTCAGACTACCAAGGTATCCGACCAATAAACCTCTAATGTTAGAATTGACAAGGAAAATGGTAGGCTTTGAGAAGATCCTACAACATGACTTAAGGAAGAAAGGGCTCGGAGAAAAATTCCCATTGAAAATGGGAGCTTTAGATGCATGCCCTTCTATTCAGAGTGTCAAACATTTAGAGAAGGAGATGGCACAATTTGAGTTGTATTCTCATACCAATAGGAATAATTTTGATCCATATGGAAAGGCCATGAAGTAGGAAAGCAGAGCATTCAGGCATAAGGATCATATCAAAGATTATTGAGCCAATTGAAGAGATGAATTTGATGCAATTAGGAGGCTTTCTAGATTTCTTCTTAAATTGATAAGGTTATATAAAGTGGTAGAGATGCCTGATCAAGTGCAAGATGATGAGGTGAATTTGGTTCAACATCATGACTATCAGCCCTATAGAAACAAACCATTGCCTCCAATCAATTGGTCAGACGAGGAGATTACTGATTTGGATCAAGTTACTGAGCCAGTAAAGAAATACTCTAGCCTATGGGTAAAGCATAAGGTGTTAGAGCTTGAAAATGAGGGCACCAAATTCACATGCAACTTGATGGGAGACTTGGAGTCTCAATCAAAGGAAGGAATTGAAGCTGCTAAAGATGATATTGTTGAACCTCATGAAGAGGATGTTCGAGAGGAAGACTTGTGCCAATCAAGAGGAAGAATAGGTAGCAGACACAAGTGAAGCAAGGAGAGAAGCCATCTCCTAAAACCAATAAGGCTCCTCAGGTTAGCACTACTGCGTAAGAAGGTGAAACTTTACAACCTATGAGAAAGAGGAGAATAATCATAGAAAGACAAAAGATTGCTAAGGAAAGGAAAGGAAATGATGATACAAATGCTCCTTCAACAAAGGTTGTTGATGTGGAGAGTTCAGGGGAAAATCCCCAAGTATATGTCAGAAGAAACTTTCCCAAACACAAGGTCTCTCCAGTAGAGGGAATGAAAGCTATAGAAGAAGTACAAGATGAAGAGGCACCTACCAATGATATGGAGAAGAGAGTAGCTACATGAAATAATTCCCCCCCTCTTTCTCCTCATAATGTGCAAATTCCAGAAGAAGCTACCCACGAAGAAGGAATTATATCAAATGATTCAAAGTATCTTGAAGTTGAAGATGAGGAGATTTCTACTCTTCAAAGTGGAGAATGGAGGAAATTTGTGCAACAAATGAAACAATCTACTTCTGGGGCAGAAAGTAAGAATATAGAATTTGAAGTAGTCCAGTAGAAACCAGCTAGGTCTCTGGAAAAGGTGATAATTGATGAACCAGAGGATCATCCTGATGTAGGAGATAATAGGGAAGAAGTTGCTGACAGTCCTCATCAAGATAAAGACGAACCAGAGGATCAACTAGAAGTAGAATAGAATGTTGAAGAAAATATGGTTGGTAGTATGAATAAGGAGGTAGCAACTGAGCAATCTACAGTTCCTAAATGGCTGGAGAAAAGGCTTAGTAAGAAGCCAATAATTGTGCAAGAAGAAGCTCCTAGTTGGGATAAATTGCTTGAACAATGGGGGCAACCCAAACAGAGGAAAAGAGCAAGGACAGTTTCCAAAATATCTAGAGATGAGTTCCATAACAGGGTTATTCATGTAGATGTTCCTGCAACAGATAAGTTTAAGGATGAAGTTAGGCTCCTTGATTATAAAGTACAAACTATCAATTTAGGGCCAACTACCAAGGAGCAAGAAAAAGAAGAATTTCAGGAATCTTCTCAGGCTATTCTAAGGATATTAGACAGAGAAAATGAGGAAAAAGAAAAGCTACAAAATAGCTAAATGATGTTTACAAATATTTTCAACATTTGATGAAGCCTCTACAAACTGTTGGGAATGAAAGTATTATTCTAGAGGGATTGTTAGCTAAAGAGGTAGTTTCATAAATTGAAAGGTTAAAATCCTCTGTTCAGAGCACATAGGTGGTTACAAGATGTTAGTAATTGAGGAGATGAAGCAATTGAACAAATACTTAAAATTCACACTAATGCTTCTAATTTTCTAGAGCATATTTCATAGTTTGTTGTAGATTGAAAAAAGACTGATGAGTCAACTACCATAGAGTTGTAGAAAATTCGGCAGGTATCTAAAGATGAATTGGCCAAGTTGGATATCTTTTCTCGTGATGAAATTGGAAAGGTGAAGGAATGAATTGAAGTTTGGGATTATAGGAAATAGCTCTTTTCCAAGGTTTTGAAGAAAATAATGAAGATATAGGGGAAGGTGAAAGAAATATATGGTGGTTGCATCAATTTTCTAGAGATAATGACTGGAAGAAAGAAGTTTGGCCAGAAAAATATGAGCATCAATAGGTTACAAGGATGGTGGCATGAGATTTGTGCCCCTTCCAATGGTGCTCCCATTGCTAAGGACAATCTAGAGGATGCAACAATTTACATGTCCAAGCTAGATAAGTATCATGAATTATAGATTGAATGGAATAAGGTGATGCCCGTGTATCTAAAAGAATTCAAAAATTATAAAACAAGGGTTAAATTCATTCCAGTTCCAAATCCGGCAGATATGGGAGAAATATTAGAAAAAGTCAAGGAGTTATCCAATAAATTAGAAGCCAACAAAGAAGGAGAAAATAGCCAGCTTGCAGCTGCCTAGATTTTTGTGCCATTCATGTGACAATACAGCTGGAGGATGACCTCAAATTTTGTGCAATCAAGGGAATATTTTGGAAGAGTCTAGGCTGACCTAGATGGTATTTTTTGGAATTTAATGCAAATTTTATTTTATTGAAAAAACTCTAGGCCGACCTATTGGGCCGACTTAAGCATGTAAACCCTAATTTTGGGCCGACCTATTGTCATTTTCTATAAATTAAGGCTCCAACTTCATTTGTAGGGGTTATAATCAGTTAGATATATTTGCTAGAGCTAGAATTGAGATAGGAGTTAGCATTTTCTGAGAGCAAGTGCTGATACATTGAGAATACATGAATTGTTGCAAACTTGGGTGATTCAATATAAGTAAAGACATTGTTCTTTGGTGTTCTTTCTTGTGTTGCTTCAATTTGCATGGTTCTTGTTGTTTTAGACCTTTAAGATTACTTTGAGATTATTGGTTGCATGTTAGATTTTAGATTTAGATGTGATGCAATGGTGTTTATGGTTTAATATTTGAAGTGTTTGAGGAATCCTTGGTCCATACTTTTAGTAGCTTACTGATTGTAAGTTGTTGTGTAAAGTTAGCCTAGGCCTTGAATTGGTATGCTAAGTTCAATTGTGGGTATTTATTCATTTCAATTGCAAAATAAGGTTGATTTGGGTGAATGCTTCATGATCTAAAAATATTTAATTCCTTAGAAGATTGCACTGTTTTTGTGAGATTGCAGGTTTATTATGGGTTTAGCAGGAATTAGTTTTGAAGGATTGGTCCACTTTAAGTGTTTAATCATTTGCATCATTGGTCTTAGGAATTAGTTTAGTTTTATAATTTGTTTAAACCCTTATCTTTTGTTGTTTCTTTTGAAATCTGAGTTAGGTTTTAAGATTAAAAGTATCACAATATTGCAAGATCTAATAAATCTAAAGTTTCTAGCATTTGTTTTGTAAGGTCCCTTGTGATTACCACCATTTTCACATTTATCACTGAGTTATTTTTTCATTGTCAAGAATTGATATTAGAGACGTTGGGGTTATCTCTTGAGGCTTGCTAATAGATATTTACCTTTCAAGAGAGATAGAATATCATATTCTATTTGAGTTGTTGTTCTGCTAAAAACACCATCAATAGGTTGGCACTAGGAGGGCCTGAATAAGCAAGCTAGATCATTTTCTATCTGCAATTTCTCCTCAGAGGTTTCAAAGAAGAACTAGATCTACACTAGGGGAGGAATATTTTCAAGAGTTACAAGCCCCTACCAGGTCAAGAAGGACTAGAAGAAGGGGAGAATCATCGTCTAGTCCACCATTTCCATCATCTCCATCATCTTCATCCTCATTGAGCCCATTATCATTTGATTCTGAGGTCATCCCCATTCAGCAGCCCCAGCTAGCTGTTAACCAACCACTACCACCTCCACCACTACTGATGGATTTCTTGGCAATTAATGCATCACCCTTATCATTTAACAACTACAATGTCATGCCCAAAAACCTTGAACATTTTTGCTCCAAGTTTCATATCAATGACCCTAATAGGACTACAGAGGAGCACATTAGGATTTTCCAAACTTGTCTTAGGGATAGAGGGATCAATCATGAAGATGTTGCATGTAATATTTTCCCATATTCCCTAGGAGAAGATGCTATTTATTGGTACAATCATTTGCCTGCTGAGTCAATTCACAACTAGACAGAACTTGACAATGCATTTCTTTAGAAATTCAAAATTCCCATCAGTGCCAATGAATTGTATTTGCAATTCACTAAGGTTAAAAGGGAAGTTAATGAGCCAATAGGGTCATTCAATAATAGATTTCATCATGCATACACTAGGCTGTAAGCTCCCTATGTTGTGGATGATGCCACTGCATTGGAGGTTTACTATGAAGCCCTCGACAACCTTACTACTACCTTCCTTAAATGGAGAACTAATCCTCCTAACACATTGTTGGGTGCCTATATGGAAGTAGTCAAGGTTAGCACCAATTTGAGGCAACATTTGTCAAGACCCTTGCCATCTCTAGGACCTATTACTCACTTAGGACAAATCCATGTAGTTAATCAAGCTTTGACTAATCATACACCCATTATGAATCCAATGCCATAATTTCATTTAGTTCCACATCTAGGTCCCCCAATGAATCAAACCCCACCAATGACCAGTTATCCTCAACAAAATGTCAATCAACCCCTTAATTCCTAACAAAAGGCTAGTTTTCCTACTTGCAAAATTATGAAGTATTGAACCAGTCCATAGGATTGGGAGCAACATCAGGATATCTTCAGAATAATGTGATTTATGTACCTTATAGTAATCCTGAAAAGGAAAGATTGGATGAGCTCACAAAACAAGTTAAGAAGTTGAATATGGAAGTGACCTATCTAAGGAATTAGAATAGTCAACTTTAGGCTGCTCAGAGGAATATGCAGACCAACTACAACAGGGAAAATAGGGACTCTGCACAAGGGTATGGAAAGAATTTTGATAGAGGACAAACAGGTGGACAAGGATTTGATAGAAGACAACCTCAAAGGTAAAACAAGACATGAAATACAAGGCCAAATAATGGAGGTGTTCCTACTCCATTAGATCAACCAGCTAGTCAGGAAAAGCCTCCAAGTCCAGTGTGTATCTAGTTGAGGCATGTAAACCCTAAACCATTGTCGAGTCATTAGGCTCCAACTTCATTTGTAGGGGTTATAATCAGTTAGATATATTTGCTAGAGCTAGAATTGAGAAGGAGTTAGCATTTTCTGAGAGCAAGTGCTGATACATTGAGAATACATGAATTGTTGCAAACTTGGGTGATTCAATATAAGTAAAGACATTCAATTTGCATGGTTCTTGTTGTTTTAGACCTTTAAGATTACTTTGAGATTATTGGTTGCATGTTAGATTTTAGATTTAGATGTGATGCAATGGTGTTTATGGTTTAATATTTGAAGTGTTTGAGAATCCTTGGTCCATACTTTTAGTAGCTTACTGATTGTAAGTTGTTGTGTAAAGTTAGCCTAGGCCTTGAATTGGTATGCTAAGTTCAATTGTGGGTATTTATTCATTTCAATTGCAAAATAAGGTTGATTTGGGTGAATGCTTCATGATCTAAAAATATTTAATTCCTTAGAAGATTGACTGTTTTTGTGAGATTGCAGGTTTATTATGGGTTTAGCAGGAATTAGTTTTGAAGGATTGGTCCACTTTAAGTGTTTAATCATTTGCATCATTGGTCTTAGGAATTAGTTTAGTTTTATAATTTGTTTAAACCCTTATCTTTTGTTGTTTCTTTTGAAATCTGAGTTAGGTTTTAAGATTAAAAGTATCACAATATTGCAAGATCTAATAAATCTAAAGTTTCTAGCATTTGTTTTGTAAGGTCCCTTGTGATTACCACCATTTTCACATTTATCACTGAGTTATTTTTTCATTGTCAAGAATTGATATTAGAGACGTTGGGGTTATCTCTTGAGGCTTGCTAATAGATATTTACCTTTCAAGAGAGATAGAATATCATATTCTATTTGAGTTGTTGTTCTGCTAAAAACACCATCAATAGGTTGGCACTAGGAGGGCCTGAATAAGCAAGCTAGATCATTTTCTATCTGCAATTTCTCCTCAGAGGTTTCAAAGAAGAACTAGATCTACACTAGGGGAGGAATATTTTCAAGAGTTACAAGCCCCTACCAGGTCAAGAAGGACTAGAAGAAGGGGAGAATCATCGTCTAGTCCACCATTTCCATCATCTCCATCATCTTCATCCTCATTGAGCCCATTATCATTTGATTCTGAGGTCATCCCCATTCAGCAGCCCCAGCTAGCTGTTAACCAACCACTACCACCTCCACCACTACTGATGGATTTCTTGGCAATTAATGCATCACCCTTATCATTTAACAACTACAATGTCATGCCCAAAAACCTTGAACATTTTTGCTCCAAGTTTCATATCAATGACCCTAATAGGACTACAGAGGAGCACATTAGGATTTTCCAAACTTGTCTTAGGGATAGAGGGATCAATCATGAAGATGTTGCATGTAATATTTTCCCATATTCCCTAGGAGAAGATGCTATTTATTGGTACAATCATTTGCCTGCTGAGTCAATTCACAACTAGACAGAACTTGACAATGCATTTCTTTAGAAATTCAAAATTCCCATCAGTGCCAATGAATTGTATTTGCAATTCACTAAGGTTAAAAGGGAAGTTAATGAGCCAATAGGGTCATTCAATAATAGATTTCATCATGCATACACTAGGCTGTAAGCTCCCTATGTTGTGGATGATGCCACTGCATTGGAGGTTTACTATGAAGCCCTCGACAACCTTACTACTACCTTCCTTAAATGGAGAACTAATCCTCCTAACACATTGTTGGGTGCCTATATGGAAGTAGTCAAGGTTAGCACCAATTTGAGGCAACATTTGTCAAGACCCTTGCCATCTCTAGGACCTATTACTCACTTAGGACAAATCCATGTAGTTAATCAAGCTTTGACTAATCATACACCCATTATGAATCCAATGCCATAATTTCATTTAGTTCCACATCTAGGTCCCCCAATGAATCAAACCCCACCAATGACCAGTTATCCTCAACAAAATGTCAATCAACCCCTTAATTCCTAACAAAAGGCTAGTTTTCCTACTTGCAAAATTATGAAGTATTGAACCAGTCCATAGGATTGGGAGCAACATCAGGATATCTTCAGAATAATGTGATTTATGTACCTTATAGTAATCCTGAAAAGGAAAGATTGGATGAGCTCACAAAACAAGTTAAGAAGTTGAATATGGAAGTGACCTATCTAAGGAATTAGAATAGTCAACTTTAGGCTGCTCAGAGGAATATGCAGACCAACTACAACAGGGAAAATAGGGACTCTGCACAAGGGTATGGAAAGAATTTTGATAGAGGACAAACAGGTGGACAAGGATTTGATAGAAGACAACCTCAAAGGTAAAACAAGACATGAAATACAAGGCCAAATAATGGAGGTGTTCCTACTCCATTAGATCAACCAGCTAGTCAGGAAAAGCCTCCAAGTCCAGTGTGTATCTAGTTGAGGCAACTTTGTCTAGATGGTGCAGGCTCCACAAGACGAGTCAACATTCTTAGTTGGATTGTATTGATTTTCAAATTTTTGCATCCATCTTTCAGTATGAGGTTGAAAAAAACTCCAACAATTAGGAAATAGTACCATCTAGCCCTTATGATACTTCAGTGTTAGTGTTGAATCATTCTCCTTTCCCACAAAGTGAAGAAAATGGACCAGAGCAAGAATCAAGTAAACCAGAGGTGGTTGAACCAGATGGTGAATTAGAACAAGTATGCAATGGAGATGAAATTTCATAGTTATTTCAAGAAGGCACTATGAATGATAACGATCCTCTAGATGAGGAAGAAACTGGAATTGAAGAGGTTTAGATGTTCTAATAGCCTACAAGAAAATATGATCTAAGGAATAGAATAAATAGAGGTCCATAGGTTGGAGGTCCATTTACTACTTCAATTCCTCCAAATAACTTCACTACACCGCCTGATCCTAATGCTAGTCTCAATCCATCCTATCCTCATGTGCCCACACAATATTTTTCAAAAGGAGGATAGTTTGATTCTTCTAAGGGAAAGAACATTAATGAAGGAAAGGAGAAATTGATAGAATATCCTAAAGATACCCTGCTGACATGAACACATAACAATTGGGGGAATATGTAGCTGAAGAGCTCAAGAAATTGAAGGTAAGTCTTTCTACTTTTGAATTATTAAGGGTTCCTGCTATTAGAAATGTAGTCTTAGGAACTTCCAAAACTCAAGTGGTTCCTCAAGCTAAGATAGTTAATGAAATAGCTAGGAAAACCCCTACCTCACAAACATCAAAAGATCAAAATCAAGGGAAATCTAAGGATAGAGGGAAAGAAAAGGATAGTAGTCAAGTTGCACAAGCTGATACTTAGTTAAGTCTATTTCAGGGCAAGACTGAAACTCCTCCTTTTCTAATTTATGTTCGCCTCTTTGGGAAAAACTTACACAACTGTCTTTTAGACTCAGGAGCCTCCACAAATGTCATGCCTTTCACTATTTGTAGAGGCCTAGGTATTACTCTTGCAGCCTCTTAATGAAAGGTCACTTAGTTGGATAAGACAGAGGTAAATGTGGTAGAACTAAATATTATTCCTATACAGATTGCATCAAACCCTAGTTTTCAACAAGTTATTAACATTCAAGTGGCAGATATCCCTGATACATATGGTATGATCCTAGGCAAGGATTTCACTAAGGAATTGAATGGGTATGTTTCAACTAACCATTCTCACATGTGGCTTCCCTAGAAAGGGAGTTCCAAATCAAATCAAGATTGAAAGGGAACCAAGAATGAACTATGTAATCATTGGATATCAAAACACTTCAAATGAGATATTAGTATCAAAGGTCAGTTTGGGAAATTATGTACTAGTAGCTCCCCTCCTTTGGAATTGGATACAAATGAAATCTTTATGTTGTAGAGCATATCCAATGAGCTCACATTAGAATCCAAGATCACCGGAGCATTGGTTGAATCAATAGAGGAAGATGGCCAACTCAGCTTGTTGAATAGTTTTCAAGAATTTATCCAGAAATGCATAAAGGAAAAAATTCAATTAGGAAGAGGTATGAATTTCAAAGAGTTACTTCTTCCAAACTGGTGTAGGGTCCATAATGCTTCTCACTCATAGCTGGAATGTTGCCTCTACCAGACAACAATGGGGAAAATACAAAATTGCATCAATTCGACTCTAGCTGTCAAGATAAGTGTACAAAGCATCTAGGATGATCCTAAAGGTAAAAGCTTAATGCCCTTTGAAAAACCTCCCAGTAGTAGAAAAACTAAGCATAGATCAAGAGGATTAGGTGTTGCTGGTTGTTGGACACTCATATTTGATGGATCAAAGTCTAAGCAAGGTGTTGGAGCTGGGTTTGAGCTGATTAGCCCTAAAGATAAAACCTTTTTTGCTGCCCATAGACTTCAGTTGCATTGTACTAATAATGTAGTTGAATATGAAGCTTTGATTCATGGATTACTGATGGCATTAAGAAAGAAAGTCAAAATTCTTCAAGTTTTTGGAGATTCTAAATTGGTAGTTAAGCAAGTTAGAAAATAGTATTCATGCCATGATAGAAGGATGGCTAACTACAGACATAGGGTTTGGGATCTTATTGAGGGGTTTATTGTAGATGTTGTAGCTCAAGAAACAAGTATGTTGCATCCCTTGTCACTTTCAGGTTTGAAGAAGTTTATTTTGGAACTCACTCCAATTTCTGATAATGTAACCAATTTTCAGGTATTTGAAGATGACAAGCACATTCTTGATTTCATTATAAGCTCTTATGTGTTTACTTCTCAAATAATAGATGAGTTAGAGCCCCAGGAAGTAGAAATGGATTTAGGAGTGATTAATCTGAAAATGAATACCATTTCAAGAGGGATGGTACAATTGGAGAGAATTTTTTATTTGGATAGGATAAAAGATTAGGAACAACAGGCTAAGAAGGAGTCCATTACAGTCAATGTGATGCATATAATATGGGGACTCCAAACAATGTCAAGAATGTTTTCATTGGAAATGTGTGTACTCTGGAAGAAAAGAAGGGAATAATAGATGCT
This sequence comes from Sequoia sempervirens, assembly GCA_007258455.2. NCBI lineage: Eukaryota > Viridiplantae > Streptophyta > Pinopsida > Cupressales > Cupressaceae > Sequoia > Sequoia sempervirens. The sequence continues at coordinate 387,270 of VDFB02090334.1, read as the reverse complement.
CTCCACACATATCAAGATGTTATAGCCTAGAGTTATGAAGATCTGAAAATGTACGATACTTCGATAATTACACACACTATTCCTCTCAAACCAGGTGCTAAGCCTTTCAGACAGAGACAAAGCTCAATCAATTCTTTGCTGGAACCAATTATACAAAAGAAGGTACAAAAGCTATTGTCTGCTCGCATCATATTTCTAGTTAGAAATTCTACTTGGGTTGCCAATTTGGTTCTAGTAAGGAAGAAGAATGGAGAAATCAAGCTTTGTGTTGATTTAAGAAATGTCAATCGTGCCTCAGAAAAGGACAACTACCTTGTCCCATCACTGGATGAGGTATTACAAATAGTTAATGGATCCCAGATGATGTCCTTTCTAGATTGATACTTAGGGTATAATTAGGTTATGGTGCAATACGAAGATAGACACAAGACTACCTTCACTATGAAGTGGGGTACCTTTGCTTATAGGAGGATGCCTTTTGGGTTAATTAATGCAAGGGAAACCTTCCAAAGGGATTTCATGATATTGCCTTTTCAAAGGATATCATCGATAAGTGCATCATTATCTATATGGATGATTTCACTGTCTTTTCACAAGAAATGAGGGGATCAATATTGAAAACCTGTGCAAAGTATTTCAAAGATGTAGAGAATTTGGTCATCTCATGTCATCCTCAATCCATGAAAATAGAGGCATCTTTTGGAATATTCTCTCAATTTGAATTCAAAAATTCCAAGTCAACATGTACATCCAACAAGGAAATAACTTCATCTTACATGTCCTTTTCCTTGAGCCAAGTGGCATTTATTGCATTTTCCCTTCCCTCTTGCATGTCTTTTCAACAAATTTGAATTTCAAATATTGGCATTTATTGGCACAAACCCCAAATCTTGCACATCCATCATCCATTCATGGCTTGACAAGTGGCACCATATCATTGGATGAATGTTAGTCCCACATTGTTCAAATTTGGACATTCATCCATCTTGAAATCCTATAAATAAAATGCTCATATCCTCATTTGATCATCCACGATCCAAGCAAAGTTACCGTGCTCAAATATCTCTTGAATTTTATCCATTATCATTGAGTCATAGCTAGGTTTTGCCAATTTTTGGCTTGGAGTTCTCATCTTTCATCAAAGTGGATCAATATCATCTTCAACATTCAAAGCTTGCATCATAGGAATTGGGAAAGGGCTAATTTTCACATCAAATTGGCACCAATTCCCCCATGGGATCATGAGTTTGCACATCTAATTAGGATTAAAGCTTTGTTTGTCATTTTCATTGTGTTCTTCACTATTTTCTTTCCTAGTTTGAGGTTGTAAATGGATTTCATGGGGAATCCTTGTTTTAGCTTGCAATTTCTTGCTTAACTCATTTACTCATGTTGTTTTGCAAGTACTAGGAGAAGGGTTCGCACAGAAAGTTCATTACTGGATTTGTAGAAATAGTTAAACCTCTGAATGCAATGCTAAAGCGGGATGCAAAAGTTGAATGGAGTGCTGAAGCAAAGGAGGCTTTTGTAGAAATCAAGAGGGAAATAGCTGAAGCCCTAGTATTGGTGAGTCCTGATTATTCCAAGACTTTCTACATATATTCATTCACATCTGATCATTCCTGTGCTAGCATGCTGACTCAAAAATTTGACCAAGGAAGTGAATATCCTATAGCTTTTATGAGTGCTCCATTAAAAGATGCAGAATTGAGATATCCTTGTGTAGAAAAGAAAGCTTACACTTTGGTCAGGTGTGTGAATAAATTTAGGAATTACATCTTGAGAAATAAGGTCTATGCAATAGTGCCTAATCCTGCAGTTAAGCTCCTACTGATGTAGAATGAGCTTGGAGAATGGAAGGAAAAATGGGTCACGATGCTGCAAGAGTATGACATTGAAATACAACCCATGAAGCTTGTGAGAGGGCAGGGACTAACAAAGACCATGGTTGAGATTGGTCCTGATATTACATCACAACAATACCACTTGGAGGAGATCTCTCTAGATGAATGGTATGATGACATTGTTTATTATTTGTTGAATCAAAAGTGCCTTGATCACCTCAACACAGTGAAAAGGAGAGTTGTGTTTGAAGAGTGATAGTTACATGCTGAAGAGAGTTATCCTATATAAGAATCATGAGGGAATTTATCTTCGCTACCTTGGGAAATAAGAGGCTACTAGACTGATGACTGAATTTCATGACAAGTATGGCACATGCCACAGTTCTGGACCAACTACTACTCATAAAATCCTAAGAGTAGGATATTATTGGCCAACTCTCTATAAGGACACACACAATCATGTGAGAACTTGCTGTGTATGTCAGATTGCAGCAAGTAAGGAGAAGCATGCGACACTTCCACTCTAACCAGTAATTGAGGTAAAACCATTTGCGCAATGGGGATTGGACTTTATTGGTCCAATTAACCCACCTTCCTGGGTAGGCCACAGGTACATTCTCACTATAATTGATTACTTTAATAGATGGACTAAAGCTCTTGCCTGTAAATAGTGCACTTCTGAGATGGTAATCAGTTTTCTAGAATCATGTATTATCAATCATTTTGGTTGCCCATTTGCTTTAGTCTATGATAATGGTCCTGCATTTTCTTCATTAAAGTTTTCTGGTTGAGCTTTTGATCATGGTATTATCATCAAGTTTGCTTCTAATTATTACCCACAAGGAAACGGTATGGATGAGTCCTCAAATAAGAATCTTCTAATAGTCATCCGTAAATTGTTAGAGAAAAATCCCAAGGATTGGCATACCCAACTCTGATTTTCTCTTTGGGAAGATTGTACTAGACATAAAGCCTCTTTAGGAACCTCTCCTTATCACCTTGTGTATGGTCTTGAACCAGTGTTTCCCATCTAGCTGAAAATCCCCACGTTGTAGTTCATTAACGATTACTATGATGAAGGGGATAAGCGTGAGGCTCGTCTGGCTAAACTTTTACACCTTGAGGAGAAGAGAGATGACATGTTAGAAAACTTTGCTAAACACCAGGGTGTCATTAAACAATGGTTTGATCGAAAGGCCAGAGTAAAAGCATTTAGAATCTTTGATCTGGTCCTATATTGGGGCAAGGCATATGATAAGAAGGGAGAACATGGAAAATTTGATAGGCTTTGGCTAGGTCCCTTCCAAATCTCAGAGATATTGGGAGATAATGCTTTCCGTCTGAAAAATCTCACTGGAGAGGATGTCTCGTTGCCTATCAACGAGCAATATTTGAAGCATTACTTCCTCACCTAACTTGCTTGCAACTCTTTCCCTATAAATAGTTAGCTTAGGTGTTGGTTTCTTTTTCTTTTCTTTGTTTGTTTGTTTATGCTTTTGGTTAGTGAAGGTTTTCTTTAGTCTAGGTTTGGGTTTGTTTTCATTTTTTGCTTTCGGTTTTGGGTTCCCCTGTTTTCTTCTGGGCATGTTGTACTTGCATAACAATTATTATGTTATTAGGGATTGTTCTAGGTATTTCTTTTACGAACTCTAATCATCCTTCCAGAATAAGTTGGTGGAATTCCTTTACTTGGTGTCACATATGCTAAATGCTTGAAGTGGATGGGTCACTGGATTAGGTTAGATCTGGAATGTGATTGGGTCTTACACTTATACACTCATCTTAAGAATTCCAAGGTTGTTAAAGGTTCCTAGCAAAGTTTGGTCAAGTGAAAAATACTATTTTTGCTTCAGCGCCACTGTGGTTCTCAACCCTAAGTGTGAGCTTCATTGCTTACAAGGTGAAAAGGAAAGTTTAAAAGATCTTAAAAGAATATCAAAAGAAAAGAAAAGAGAATATTGCAAATCAAAAGTGAAAATTCACCTTATTAGGAGTATTCGAGTATCTCTACCGGGGCTGTGGATGCTCGAATGGCAGTAGAGCTATGCTTGGGAGGGCCACAATGATAACCTCGACGGGGCTATGGATGCCTGACTGGCAGCAAGGCTCTATCCAGGATGCTTTTGGAGTTAGAATCTTTACGTAGCTTGATTAGACTGAGTTTGGTTCTTGCAGCAACTAGGGGAGGAAAATGAACAAATTTGCACACACTTTGACCTCGGCACATGAAAGACTTTCTTGTCTAAGGACTTTGAAACTCTATTTGTGGTTGACCCGATGCAAGGATTGAAACCAAAGATTTTGGGTTCTTGATTCTAGTTTGTCATTGAAATTATCTGGAGCATTTCCTCAATAGGAGTCGACATTTATTGTGCAATTTTTGCACACACGCCCTATTGAAAGTAGGGACCCTCTTTTCTTGTTGTGTTTGCTTGTTTTTTTGTAGGGTCTTGACTTCATCCCCTTAAGGGATAAGTATCTCGGTCTTGGTCTTGTTTCACTCATGTACTTAATGGTAAATTTGCATTTGAGATGTCATTTTGCAACTTCATGATGATTTCCTAAATCCTTGAGGCTAACCCATGCTCAAAGTTTTGAACTTGAAGCAAAATTGGTTAAGTTTGAGGCAGGTTCGGTAATTCCGAGGTACCTCAGATTACTCGAACCTTAATCTAGATAGGTAATCTGAGCCACCTTAGATTTCCTGAGTTTGAGCTCCCATTAGATTCTCAAATTTTAAAAATGTATGCTTAGACATTTATTGCTCATACTAATGTGTTTTAAAAGCCAATTTGGGAATATAATGAAAGGATTAAGTGTCATTTGCACCATTTGCCTCTTTACATATTTGAAGTTGAGAGAGGTTGCTTTACCAAGCCTTCGATTTGAGTTCGTAAGTCAAGGTTTGTTCTCTCTGTGGGATCCTTCGATGGTCATGGGCTTTCATCTCGAGTCTTCATTGCATCATTTTCTTGGAGCGCTATTTCAAGGTAGGTTTTCTTCTTGTTGATGTCATTTGAGCTTATTTCTTATTGGTTTACCCTATTTCACATTTCATGGGCTTCTTGATTGGGTGAGTCTTGTCATGTATGAGAATTTATGTGCTATAGGATGATTGTTTTGGGTGTGTCTTTTGGGTATTTCGTTCATTTGAGAGATGCTGAGAATTGATGCCGATTTGATGGGGACTAAGAATGGGGATTTATAAATTTTTGAGGTTCATCATTCTAGCTACGTTTTGTGATTAATGATGAGATCAAAGAAGTTTCCTCATTTTGAAATTCGATTAGGAACCCTAATTTTGAAAACCTTAGTCAAGAATGAAGAATTTGTTGAATGATGAACGACGTTAAGGATTCTTGTACAAGTCATTGAATTACATCTTAAATTGGTGATGATTTAGTTGTTAGAGAGGTAAATTTGTTTTCGTTCATCAGTTTGAAGTAATAGTAATTTTGACACTTAGAAGATTATGATCTTAAGCTAAATCTAGAAATTATAAGGTACCTCATATTTTCCAAGCTCTAATCCACCCGGAGAATCTAAGCCCCCTCGGATTATCCGAATCTTATGTATAGAAAAAACCCAAACACAATGGTGAACACTTAGTGAAAATCAGCCTCATCTTTCGTTCAATAATTTTTAGCCACCTCGGATTACCCGAACGATAGTTCACCTGGATAATCCAATCCCCCTTGAAGAACCCAAGCTCCATGAATAGTGAATCTCTGATGCATAAGATAACTTGAGTTTTGAATGAAGGTGATTTATTATCTGATTCCAAAGTGTTTGATGTGTTCATATGCCTAATCAAGTTGAAGAGACCCCATGTGATGAAGAATCTAGATGATCATGAGTTGAGACATGCTTAATCTGAGAAATCCGACATTTCTCAGATTTCCCAAGCTCTAATCCGGCCGGGGAACCCGAGCTAGCTCGGATTACCTGACCCCCCTTTGTTTTACTTTGAAATCTCATTGCTGATGGATAGAGTGTTTGCATATTGGATTATATGATTATTTTATGAGATGGTGATTAATTTGAATGAATTTTGTATGTATGCATGATGTGAGAATAAGGTCCTTTTAAAATGAATTGCTTGCTTTGTATTGCCATTGGAGTTATATCATTATCATTTTGATTTAATGGCATTACCATTGCATATATTGGTGCTTCATGGAATCGTTACAATGTGTTGTATTGGTGTTTCCCATTTTGGTGATTTTAGTCCTTTCTAATAGATGCAGGCAGAGCTAAGCCCTGAAAAGACTACCAAGACAAAAGCTGCTTTAGTGCAAGAGGAGGTTAAGTGAATATTGGAAAGGATGAAGTATGACTTCAAGGGAATATGGCAAAAGTCCAAGATTGCATCTGCTTGGTCAAGGATTGCAGATACAAATATGGGACATATAGATTATGATGAATTTCAATAGAGAATGTTTAGAAATGCACCAATTAGCATAGATCATTACTCACACTGGATTGGATCAAGCAGCAGGATTCCCACCAACACAACTCTATCTAGAGTTGGTCTTGGAATCTGCAAAACACTATGGCTCTAGGACAAGAATTATAATTGGGCCACAAGGAAGCGTTATGGAAAATCTAACTGAAGAGTCCATAGTAGAGGTTTTCAACATTGCCTCACATCATAAGCTCATTGAGGAAATCAACATTGGGGAAGCAATTAAGTTCTATGATGAAGATCTAACAGAGCTTTTTAAATCATGAACTGTAATTCTTGGATATTGAAGCCCAAGCCTCATTACTCTAAGCTACCTAAGCAACTACATAGGAGTGATTTCAAGCTAGAATATCATGAAATTATAACTCTTTTGGATAGGGTCATGGCCCTAGAAGAAGCTCACATCATTGAGACTTGGATGTTCTACCCCATCACATAGATTGTGGCTAACAAGCATTATCATTGGGCTACAATCATAAGCAACAATTTGGATGCCCAGTTGAGAAGTGTACATGAGACCAACACATTCACCATGACTTCATATCTCATTTACATGTTGGTACATAATACAAAGTACAAGGGTCTCAGTTGCAAAGGGACTATTGGGAAGGACATGGTATGAGATATTTACCCACAACTACAACATAAAACATCCAACTACAAAAGAGCCAATGATGAATTTTTCATGTACATTCCCAGATTGTTGCAGGATGCACTTCATGTCAGGGTTTTTGCTAATGCCATGGAATTGATCAAGCAATATGGTCAATGGTTCATCCAGTTTCAAAGGTTCACATACATTCAGATACAAGGATCTCTAGGTGTTCCACTCAGACTACTAAGGTATGCAATCAACAAACTTCTAATGTTATAATTGGCAAGGAAAATGGTAGGCTTTGAGGAGATCCTACAATAGGACTTAAAGAAGAAAGGGTTGGGAGTAGAATTCCCATTGAGAATGAGAACTTTAGAGGCATGTCCTTCTATTCAAAGTGCCCAACATTCAGAGAAGGAGATGGCACAATTTGAATGGTATTCTCATACCAATAGGAATAAGTTTGATCCACATGGCAAGGCCATGAAGCAAGCAAGCAGAGAATTCAGGCACAAGGATCATATTGAAGATTATCGGGCCAATTGTAGAGATGAATTTGATGCAATTAGAAGGAGGTTTTCCAGATTTACTCTTAAATTGATAAGGATATATAAAGTGGTGGAGGTGCCTGATCAAGTGCAAGATGATGAGGTGAATTTGGTTCAACATCATGACTATGAGCCCTATAGAAACACACCATTTCCTCCAATCAATTGGTCAGAAGAGCAGATTACTGATTTGGATCAAGTTACTGAGCTGGTAATGAAATACTCTAGGTTGTGGGTAAAGCATAAGTTGTTGCAGCTCTAAGCTAAGGGCACCAAATTCACATACAACTTGATCGGAGACTTGGAGTCTCAATTTGGGGAAGAAATTCAAGCTGCTAAAGATGATACTGCTGAACCTCATGAAGAGGATGTTCAAGAGGAAGGAAGACATGTGTCAATCAAGAGGAGGACTAGGAGTCAGACACAAGTGAAGCAAGGAGAGAAGCCATCTCCTGAAACTAAGAAGGCTTTGCATGTTAGCACTACTTCGGAAGAAGGTGAAACTTCACAACCTATGAGAAAGAGGAGAATAATCACAGAAAGACAAAAGGCTACTAAGGTGAGGAAAGGAAATGCTGATATAGATGTTCCTTCTTCAACAAAGGTTGTTGATGTGGAGAGTTTAGAGGAAAATCCCCAAGTGAAATTCTCCCAAACACAAGGTCTCTCCAGTAGAGGGAATGAAAGCTACAGAAGAAGTGCAAGATGAAGAGGCACCTATCGATGATATGGAGAAGAGAGCAGCTACAGGAAATAATTCCCCTCTTTTTTCTCCTCATAATGTGAAAATTCCAGAAGAAGCTTCCCACAAAGAAGGAAATATATCAAATGATCTAGAGCATCTTGAAGCTGAAGATGAGGAGATGTCTACTCCTGAAAGTGGAGAATGGAGGAAATTTGTGCAAGAAATGAAACAATCTACTTCTAGGGAAGAAAGTAAGAATATAGAATATGAGGTAGTCCAAGAGAAACTGGCTAGGTCTCCAGAAAAGGTGATAATTGATGAACTAGAGGATCATCCTAATGTAGGAGAGACTAGGGAAGAAGTTGTCAACAATCCTCATCAAGATAAAGACGAACCAGAAGATCAACCAAAAGTAGAACAAAATGTTGAAGAAAATGTGGTTGATAGTCCAAATAAGGAGGTAGCAATTGAGAAATCTACAATTTTTGAATGGTTGGAGAAAAGGCTTAGTAAGAAGCCAATAATTGTGTAAGAAGCCCAGTTCAGATAAATTGCTTGAACAATGGGGGCAGCTCAAACAGAGGAAAAAAAGAAGGAAAATTTCCAAAATATCTAGAGATGAGTTCCATGATAAGGTTATTCATGTAGCTATTCCTGCAACAGATAAGTTTAAGAATGAAGTTAGGCCCTTTGATTATAAAGTACAAACTATCAATTTAGGGCCAACTACCAAGGAGCAAGAAAAAGAAGAATTTTAGGAATCTTCTCAGGCTATTCTGAGGAGATTAAACAGAGAAACCGAGGAAAAAGAAAAGCTGCAGAAGCAGCTAAATGTTGTCTACAAATATGTTCAGCATTTGATGAAGCCTCTACAAACTGTTGGGAGTGAAAGTATTATTCCAGAGGGATTGTTACCTAAAGAGGCAGTTTCAAAAATTGAAAGGTTAAAATCCACTGTTCAGAGCACTCATAGGTGGTTACATGATGTTAGTAATTGAGGAGATGAAACAATTGAAAAAATGCTTAAAATTTACACCAATGCTTCTGATTTTCTGGAGCATATTTCACAATTTGTTGCAGATTGCAAAATGACTAATGAGTCAACTGCCATGGAGTTGTAGAAAATTCTACAGTACCTAAAGATGAATTGGCCAAGTTGGATATCTTTTCCCGTGATGAAATTGGAAAGGTGAAGGAATGGATTGAAGTCTAGAATTATAGGAAAGAGGTCCTTTCTAAGGTTTCAAAGAAAATAATGAAGATACAAGGGAAGGTGAAAGAAATATATGATGGTTGCATTTGTTTTCTGGAGATAATGACTGGAAGAAAGAAGTTTGGCTAGAAAAATATGAACATCAACAGGTTACAAGGATGGTGGCATGAGATTTATGCCCCTTCTGATGGTGCTCCCATTGCTAAGGACAATCTAGAGGATACAACAATTTACATTTCCAAGCTAGATAAGTATCATGAATTATAGATTGAATGGAATAAGGTGATGCCCCAGTATCTAGAAGAATTAAAAAATTATAAAACAAGGGTTAAATTCATTCCAGTTCCAAGATCCGACAGATATGGGAGAAATATTAGAAAAAGTCAAGGAGTTATCCAATAAATTAGAAGCCAACAAAGAAGGAGAAAATAGCCAGCTTGTAGCCGCCTAGATTTTTGTGCCAGTCATGTGACAATATAGTTGGAGGATGACCTCAAATTTTTTGCAATCAAGGAAATATTTTGGAAGAGTCTAGGCTAACCTAGATGAAATTTTTCAGCATTAATGTAAATTTTATTTTATTTAAAAAACTCTAGGCTGACCTATTGGGCTAACCTAAGCATGTAAACCCTAATTCTGGGCCAACCTATTATCATTTTCTATAAATTCAGGCTCCAACTTCATTTGTAGGGGTTAGAATCAGTTAGACATATTCGCTAAAGCTAGAATTGGGATAGGAGTTAGCATTTTTTGAGAGAAAGTGCTGATACATTGAGAATACATGAATATTTGCAAACTTGGGTGATTCAATATAAGTAAAGACATTGTTCTTTGGTGCTCTTTCTTGTGTTGCTTCACTTTGCATGTTTCTTGTTGTTCCAGATCTTTAAGATTTCTTTAAGATTATTAGTTGCATGCTAGATTTTAGATTTAGATGTGATACAATGGTGTTTATGGTTTAATATTTGAAGTGTTTGAGGAATCCTTGGTCCATACTTTTAGCATCTTGTTGATTGTAAGTTGTCATGTAAAGTTAGTCTAGGCCTTGAATTGGTGTGCTAAGTTCAATTGTGGGTATTTATTCATTGTAATTGCAAAATAAGGTTGATTTGGGTGAATGCTTCATGATCTAAAAATCTTTAATTCCTTAGAAGATTGCACTATTTCTGTGAGATTGCAGGTTTATTCTGGGTTTAGCAAGAATTCGTTTTGAAGGATTGGTCTACTTTAAGTGTTTAATCATTTGCATCGTTGGTCTTAGGAATTAGTTTAGTTTTATAATCTCTTTAAAACCTTATCTTTTGCTATTTCTTTTGAAATTTGAGTTAGGTTTTAAGATTAAAAGTATCACCATATTACAAGATCTGATAAATATGAAGTTTCTAGCATTTGTTTTGTAAGGTTCCTTGTGATTACCACCATTTTCACATTTTTCACTAAGTTGTTTTTGCATTGTCAAGACCTGACATTAGAGACCTTGGGGTTATCTTTTAAGGCTTTCTTATAGAGATTTACCTTTCAAGAGAGATAGAATATCATATTTTGTTTGAGTTTTTGCTGTGCAGAAAACACCATCAACTCTTACTATTTTTCTTAAGATTTTTTCTAGAGTCTTGTTAGTTGATTTTGCTTGACCATTCGATTGTGGATAATATGGTGTTGAAAAATAATGTTGATTATGAAATGTTTCCAAGAATTTCCTCATGTCATTATTCTTAAATGGAGTTGCATTGTTCGAAAGTAATGTAGAAGGGAGACAAAAGTGAGCAATAATGAGTTCCAATATGAAATGACATTGCCTCAGCTATTGTGGAATGAAGAGGGATAGCTTCTACCCATTTCGTGAAGTAGTATGTTATTGTAATTATAAAGTTATGTCCAATAGAAGAGGGTGGTGATATTTTTCCAATAAGATCCAAACCCGAAACCAAGAATGGCCAAATAAGAACTTGGGCATGAAGCTTAGAGGCAAGAGCATGAATCAAATTTTTGTGTTCTTTACATTTATGACATTTATTAATGTGGGAAAAACAATCTTGTTCCATATGTCTCCAATAATATCGTATGTGGATTAAATTTTGTATAACGATCTTCCTCCAAAATGTCCTCCACAAACACCTACATGCACTTCTTCAAGTGCTATAGGGATTTCAGATTGTTTAAGGCATCTAAGAAAAAGACGATTAAATGACCGTCTATATAGAACATCTACTAGAATTATGTACTTAGATGCAAGTTTTCAAAGATGAGCTCAAGTGTTTTTAATTGTAAGCTTAGGAAAGGTACCATCTTTTAAGTAATTGAATATCATTGTGTACCATTCACTAGACTTTTTGACATCAGTTACTAACACTCCTTTAACTTTATCATCGATTGATGGTTTTAAGATCATTTGGATTGTGAATGTGAAATCAACAAAAGGATCTTTGGGAGATACATGGGAGGTGACACTCTCCATTGCAACTACATACCGATTATCCTTTTGTGGTATGTTATGAATTGTATATGATTCAAATTTATCTAATAATGTCATCGTAAAGTATTTGTATCAGATACTTTTATCATGCTTTTCTTGATATGAACCATTTATTTGTTTAGTGACTAATAGAGAATCACCAAATATGGAAATGTGTTGAACACCTAAGGCTAACATTGCATCTATACTGGATATTAAAGCTTCATAATCTGTAGTGTTATTTGTGCATAGGAAGTTTAGACAAAAGGATAAGTGAATAGGATTTCCTAAAGGAGGAATTATTATAACCCCAACTCCAGAGCCAGTTTGACACTTAGAACTATCAAAGTATAATTCCCATGTTTCTTTTTCTTTTTTGATAGTCAAGACACTTTCATCAAGGAATGAGTCCATATTAGGTTATGCTAGGGGAGAAGGAGCATCAGCTAAATGGTTAGTTAAGGCTATTGGCAACAAAAGGGCATAAAACTGAGAGGGGGGGTGAATCAATTGTCATGAAATTTCAAACTTATTCAACTTATTAACCTTATTCTCAGATCTGATCAATAACCATGAAAGCATAAATCAACAACACATCGGAAACACACATAACACCAAGATTTTTTACATGGAAACCCTATTAGGGGAAAAACCATGGTGGAGGTTAGTCCACAAAATTATACCCTATTAAAAGTATAAAGAAATATGAATGGGAAATGTACATGCATTCAGCTGCACTGCCTAGAGCTCACTGCTCAAATACAGAAGGCTTACTACCCAAAGGAAGACTTTTGCTAATGCCTGAATTGAATTGCATCCACAAGATTTGAATTGAGAGAATAACATATGCTAATGCCTGATTATAGTTCTGGTTAAGCACATGAACACTTCTTCATACTCTGCTCACTCTTCTTCACACTTTGCTTCTGCCTTCAAAAGATCTAAACATTATTTGCACAAAGGACTCGCACACTTCACATAATCATACCTTCAAATGATAAAACAATTGCTTATATATATCTGCAACAAGAAATTACACCGCTACATGTTGGCCTCAATAAAATAATAAGATGAATACAAATTGTCGGCCCAAAACATTAAAGATTATTAATGTGAATCAACCATAGTCGGCCACAACATAGTGGAGATCCAAAATAAAATTCTCAAACATGAACCACCTTCAAAAATTAATCCTCAAAGATCCACAACATGTTACAACACCCTATTGGCCAAGAACACGAAAAATATGAACACACAAGAGAGAATATTAAATTGCGAGCACAATGATCAATGCGGATGTGCAACACCGATAGAGCATGATCTAGAAACATCCACAAACATCATGAATCACTAGAGAGGCATCCAAAACAACTAAAATTACTAAAATATCATCACCTTCATTCAGGAACACCAACTAAAGCAATAAAAAATTTGTCAGAATACAAATCTTCATAACTTGATAAAATCTTCACATGGATCTCTAAAACTTAACGTGGATAAACTAGATATATGCGACAAGAAACCCTTTAATCCACAACATCTAATCATCAACACATAGAACTCATCGACAGATTGAACTTCACTTCACAACTGATAACCTGCAACTTATTTCATTACAATTTTCTCAATATCCTCGACATATACAACCTCTAAGACATTAACGCCAATAGTGTTGACATCAATGAAAACCACATATCAACAACACAACCACAACATCCAACAAAGGATCGTCCTTTGATTTCCTTTTGAGAGATAAATTTAAGATCAAACTCAGTTAATAACATAACCCATTTAGTTAAATGTCCTAATAAATCAATTTTAGAATAAAGATGTTTTAAAGGAACAAAAATTTTCATCACATGAATTTCTACATTTAACAAGTAATGTCTCAATTTACTAGTAGTGAATACAGAAGCCAAATATTTTTTTTTTCTATTGTTGTAGATCACATTTTGTAATCAATCAAGGTTCAACTAATGTAATAAATGATATGTTCTCTACCACTGTCGTCTTGTTGAGCCAACAATGTTACTAGAGCATGGGATGATGCTCTTGTATAAAGGATGAATGTTTTTTCTTGCATAGTAGGTTGTAAAATAGGTGGAGTAGCAAGATAATCTTCCAAACTCTCAAAGGCCTATTTACAATCCTCATTCAACTTAAACTCAACCTCCTTCTTAAGAAGTTGTGTAAAGGGTAATGCTCGATCTGCTAAGGATGCTACAAAATGACGAATAACTTGAATGATCCCTTGTAGGGTACACAATTGAGAGATATTTTAGGAGGTGGCATGTTAATGATAACAACAATTTTCTTTGTGTCCGCCTCAATGCCTCTATGAGATACTATAAAAGATAAAATTTTCCACTATCTACCCCAAAGACGTGTACTTCTTCAGATTCAATCTCATGTTATATTTTCACATTCGTTCAAATATTTTCTGAAGGATATTAACATTGTCTTGTTGAGTTAAAGATTTTTGTAGAATATCATCAACATAATCTTCCAAAATCTTGTGTATGTAATCGTGAAATATCAATGTCATAGCTCTTTGATATGTTGTGCCTATGTTCTTTAATCCAAAAGGCATAACCACCCAAAAAATATCCCCCAAGATTTAGTAAATGCTATCTTTTATTGATCTTGAGGGTTAATAAATATTTGATTGTATCCTGAGAATCCATCCATGAATGGAAAAAAAGCATGTCCTACAGTCGAATATGCTATCATGTCAATATTAGGAAGGGGAAATCATCTTTTAGAGATGCTTTATTAAGGTCACAAAAATATGTACACATCCTTATACTATAATCAAGTTTTGTGACAACGACAATGTTTGAGATCCATGGAGAATAGTCAATAGGTTGTATAAAGACAACTTCAAGGAGTTTTTCAATCTTAGCCTTCACCAATAAAGCTATCTTAGGATTCATCTTTTGTGTCTTCTGTTTTACCAGTTTAGCATCTTGTTCAAGAACTATGTTGTGTGTTACTATCTTAGCATCAATACTCGACATATTCAAATAGGTCCAAGCAAAGAGTTCATGAAGTAATAATTTGCATGATATTCTTGTTCGTCCCCATTGAGACACTTTCCTATTTGAATCACTCTTTCTTCATTAGATGTGTCCATTAGTATGTTGATTGTATCTCACATAGGAAGTGCATTTTGTTTTGAAACTTCAAGGATATGCTCTTCTTTATTATCGTCAATATCATTGGTGTCTTTTTCTTCATCCAATTGTTTAGCAGTAACCATAGCACAAGTGACTCCTTATTTCTTAAGGGGAGTAAATGACTTGTCATAAACTCCTAACATTTCTTTCAAAGCTTCATCATATTCAAAGTACTCCAATGATTCTTCACATGTTGTATCAATCAATTTAGGATGCTTCAAAGTGAGTTGTATTAGAGGAACTACACATGATGGTGTTGATGTTGAGTTAAGGTATTTTAATTTCTTTCGTTATCTTAGAAGGAAAATATCCAAGACCACCTTTTGTTTCTTGTGTTAGGCTCTATAGGAACAAAGATGCCTTGTTCTTTTCTACCACATCCTTTTCCACTATAAACAAGTTGTTTCAAGAGCTCATAACCTCTTCCATAAATTTTATCCATCTCTTTTAGATTCAACGGTTGTTCATAGTTCATTTCATCAACTTTTATTGTATAAATTGTGTCTTCTTCTTCTAAAGTGAATGAAATAGATGCTTGTGAGGGTTCTTCTGAGTTTTGCGTTGATATCACCATTAATTATTTTTCCTTTCCAGGAACTATTTTGTTGTCATCTTGTATTCTCCCATGAATGTTGGTGTGAAATCTAAGGAACCCCAATCATCTTCTAATAACTTCGTGACTTCTTTGATATTTTTCTCTTTTTCTTGTTCTTGCGTGATTTCGACTTTTGAAGTTGGTATCAATGTATTCACAGGACTTTGTTTATCTTTCTTAGTGTGCAAACAACTTTCAGGTTTAGGGTCAACCTTGAGTGTGTAAAATTTATTGTTGTAAACATACTTCATTAAATAATGAAGCGTTGAAGGCACTGCCTACATTTCATGAATCCATGGTCTACCTAAAAGGAGATTATATGAAAGATCGTGAGGCATAACATGGATAGTAGTTTGCAATGTAGATTTCCCAACGATAACAGGTAAAGTAATCACTCCAATTGGTTATTTTCCTATGTTATCAAATCCACAAATGGACAATGAGTCAGGTTCAATCCTACTCTTGTCAATTCCAAGCTTATCCAAAAGGTTCACACTACACACAATAAGGGCCGAGCCATTTTCAACAAGGGTTCTCTTTATTTCGTACTTATTAATAATGGAAATGATCATGAAGGCTTCATATTGTTTTTGAACTTCCAAGGAGGGTAACTCACTTTGGTGAAAAATATCTAGATTAACTACATTCATTCCTTGAACTATGGATTCCACATCATCCAGATTAGTATTACGAGGAATCACTACTTGTTGCAAAGCTATTTGAAGCATACTATGGTAATTAGGTGAGGCTTGAATAAAGTCCCAAAAGGATATCTTAGCAGGAGTATGCTTAAGTTTTTCAACAAGATCATACTCCTTTCCACTATGTAAATGAAATCGAGGAGCAATAGGAAAGATAGGTTGAGCTAATAGTAATGAAATGGTAGGGGTTTGTTGTTGCATATTGTTCCTTGTGTTATATGTATGAGCAACAGTATAGTAACCCGATTGCTGCAAAACATTGTAATTATCAAATTGGCTTGTAAAGTTCAAGATATGTCCTAGTTGCCATGGTTTCTTTTTAGGTGGTTCTAAGATAAACATAGGTTTTTTTTGAAATTGAGGTTGTTGTGAGGGTGGGTAAAGGATAGGTTGAGGTGTGATTGCGTTGACGTCTCTATATTGTGGTTTGTCATGACAAGCCTTAGTGGATGAACCTTGTGATATGAGGCCCTCAAGGGCTTCATCTAACATATCAAATTCATCACTAATAAAGAGCTTGAAGTATATGTTAACTTGGAAAAAGAGATTTGACTTGATGAAATAACTATGCTTTCTCCAAGAGTTTCATCAAGTTTTTGTTTGGTTTTTTTTATGTTTATGTTTTTTTTTGTGTTTTCTAATGATTGGAAAATGTAAATTAATCTATCTGATAATGAAATGATGTTGAAAATGAAAGAAAAGTGCAGAAATATAATACTAATTTTGACTAAAATATGCAAGAAAATGATCTCCAAAATGTTAATCAATCTAACTAAATAAGAAATGTTTTGAAAGCTCAAATAAACTGTTTCAGAAATTTAATTTTTAGATCTAGAAATAGAAACATAAATGCAAAACAAAAATCAAAAAGCACTAAAAAATTTGCTGAAAATGTTTGTACAAGGACTCATTTTCCCTAGGGTGAATGGGTCCCAGATTAGGGTTTTTTTAATTTTAATTTTCTGTTGCTAAGTTTATCCTATATGTTTTCTATTTCTAATTTGTAATAGAAAGTTTTGTAATAGATTTTTCTAGATTTTTATCTCTAAATGCAAGTTAAAACAAGGTCAAATGATGGATTATGTGACAATTTTTAATATGCAATATGAATCTAAATTGGGAATTAAGTGATTGAATGATGATTCTAATGCAAGTACTATCCAAAATAAACTCATATCTAATGCAATTTTTTTGATTTTTTATGATTTGAAATGATGCAAACATGCAAATTTAACTTTGAATGCAATGTTCACTAATGCAAGATTAAAGAAACCTAAATGTAATGCAACTAATGTAAACCTAATGCAATCTATTGCAAAACTTAAATCTAGGGTTGAAATGACTCAAATTTTTAGAATTTTGTTGTACAAGGTTAGGTTCACCAAAATAAAATGATGGAAAATAGGGGGGTTCCTAGGGTTTTCCCAAAATGGAAAAGGTGGATCCAAAGAGGGAAAAGGGGTCCTATTCTTCCTGAATTGATTAGGAAACTAGTTTCAAACAATGAAATGACTATCAACCTTGAGGTCAGTCAAGTCAAAGTGTGAATCTACAAATTTCCCTTTTTTGCAAGGACGGGGGTCTAGGTCAAACAAAACTTTAGGGAGAAAGATTAAAAATAGCAAATCAACTCTAAATTTCCATCTATCACTTGGATTTAAAAGATTTAGCATAAAACTGAAGGAACCTATAGAGTTTTTAGAGAATATGAGAGTAATAAATGTCCTGTACCTTTCAAAAGTTGTTCCTACTAGCTGAATAGGGACTCTTTCACCCTAGGCCAAATGGGTCTTGGAAAAATTTTCTATAAAAAAATGAATCTAAAATTGAAGCCTTAGACCTGCAATTCTTTCCTATAACTTGATACCTTTGCTATCGGATCCAAATCTAAGCAAAATATGAAAAACAAGATTGTTGTTTTTTGGTGGATATGGGTTTGCCTCAGTCAAACCCCAAGTTTGGTAATTAAACCTTGAAGAAAAGCATAGATCTAAAATATGAAATGTGTCTGCAATCATAACCTTCTAAGATTAAGAAAAACTGATGCAAAGAAACCCTACTCAAATGTGTTAGAATAGGATCCCAAAATGAACATGCACAATGATAAATACCTACTTTAGGAGATCTCAAATCACCTTAATAAGCCACAAATCTGATTATAGCTTCCTTTAGGATGAAAGTAGAGATATAATAGAAGATGGAATCACTTAGGAAACAAGTCACTAGGCTTGGTTGAATTCCTTGTGCATCTCCCAAAACCTAGAATCCATCATGATCCTCTATAGGCATATATCATCACTTCTTTGGTAATGCTTGATCTTGATATCAAAATGAGCTTGAAGACCTACAAAAAAAACTCAAATGCTGCTCCAAGACTTCACTTTTCAATGCTTCTCCTTTCTCTTGAATATGAATGCTTGATCTCATGTGAATTTCTTCCTTGTCTTACTTGCTAGTGTAAAATGAATGTGAGACTTAGTTTTATAGGCTTCCAATCTAATTTTCCAGTTATCAAATCTTGAAAGCCGACATGTGAAATTTGAATTTGAAACGTTGAAATTCTGCCAAAAACATATCCAAATTTGAGTTTAAGGCACTTAATGAGGACCCATTCACCCATGGGCGAATGGGTCTTGACCTAGGACTCCTTAAATGTCAGCATTAATTTGACTCTTGGGATACATGATAAAGGGGTATTAGGGGCCTATTAATGAGATTTTTAAAATGCGTCACCAAAATAGGTCCAAATAAGTGTGAATTATACTTTCTCCTTGTACAATTCATACACCACATTGCCTATCTTCAATAAAGCAGAGTTTGATTAACAAGGAGATTTGACACATTGTATTATGGAATCAATAGAATTAGAAGAAGCAATTTTAAGTAAAGGACTAGAGTTGTCTTGCAGATGCAGTACTATGAATGAGGAGAAAACTGGGGGTATAAAAAGTATTAGGGGCCTATTAATGAGATTTTTAAAATGCATTAATTAAAAGGTCACCAAAATAGGTCCAAATAAGTGTGAATTATACTTTCTCCTAGAAATGGGTACAATTTCTATACACCACATTGCCTATCTTCATAAGGGTTGGTTGGATGGATTACTTTCTAAAGCTAATAGAGTTTGATAACATAACAAGGAGATTTGCAGACACATTGTCCCATGATGAGGCCATGGTAAACAAGTTGTCAATAGATGCATTAGAAGAAGCAATTTCTCAAGTATCTAGTTTTCCTAGGACTAGAGTTGAATTTCTAGCTTGAGCAGATGCAGTGGCAACAAGAGAAGAATCCTATGAATGAGGAGAAAACTGGGATTCACCATCCCAAGGTATAAAAAGACTTTCTCTTCCATAGATTTGGGGGAAATGTGCTTGTTATGTTATTAGATACCTTACTTGTGATGGAAGAGAAAATCTTCTATACATTGTACATTTCAAATTACTTAGTCATTTTCTCCATAACAGACTAGTAAATGTTCCCAATTACCTTTACAATATACTAAAAAGGATGGCATCTGAATACCAAAGGAAATAATGTGATACAACTTGATCACATAATTGTTTAATAGCCCTATTAACAAAAGAAGTTTGAGAATTCAATACCCACAACTATCTTGGGAAGATTTTGTGAGTTTTGAAGATATTAACAGTCCGCTCGAGGCACCTATAGTACCTAAAACACTAGAAACACAAATAAGCCTATAAGAGAAACCCATCTTGGTTCACTAGCTACTTCTGAATACCTTGAAATACTTAACAATAGGAATTATTTCATGGCATAGCTCATTGGGAGTCTTTGTACTGTTTTCTCTTGCTTGAACTTGATTGAATACATAAACAACAATATGAATAACTTCTTTCCAGTAAAATTCGGGTAACCTAGCCTCAGTAATCATTGATCTAGTAGCTTCTTGAACTGTTCTATTTTTCCTTTCAACAACTCCATTCTACTGAGGAGTTCTCAAAGCAGAGAATTGTCTCTTTATTCCATGCACTTCACAAAACATATTAAAATCATGGGAGGTGAATTTTCCACCTTTGTCAGACCTTAAGCATTTTATCTTCAAGTTCACTTCATTTTCAACCATAGCTTTGAATGTCTTAAATCTATCTATTGTATCTGATTTCTCTCTAAGAAATGTAACCCATGTATATCTAGAATAATCATCAATTAAAAGCATAAAGTACCTTTCACCAAGTAGGCTTCTCACTCTTGTAGGACCACAAAGATCTATATGAAATAAATCCAGTAGTCCGGTAGTAGAATGTTCCTTTGATTTGTGATTATTTCTTGCTTGCTTTCCAAACTAACAATTCCTACAAATAACATTAATAGGCTTTGTAATTCTTAGTAAATCTCTCATGGCCTGAACAACACTGATCCTTGCCAAGTTATCAAAATTCATGTGACAAATTCTCCTATTCCATAACCAATTGTCATTAATCTGAGTCATAAAGTATTGTCCATCAACACCCTTAAGCTGATAGATATTCCCTTCATATTTCTTTCCTATAGCAATCAATGTTTCATATCCTTTCCAAATCTCACATTTCTCATCCTTAAACACAAGATCATATCCTTTTATGTACATCTGACCAAAACTCAACAAATTATTCCTTAAACCCTTAACATAGTAGACATTTTCAATATGATGTTTTCCATCAAAACTCACTGAACCTATCACACAAATTTTAGCACCAGTATCATCTCCAAACATAACCAAGCCTCCATCATATTTTTCAAGCTTAAAAAATATACTCTTGTCATTAGTCATGTGATGTGAACAACCACTATCAACTACCCAATAATTTTTCTCTTGTTTAGCATGTAGGGTAGAGATAATCATACCTTCATTTTTCTCCTTCTCTGGAGGGCTTTCTTTTAACTATTTTTCAGAATTAGCAGTAGTAGGTTCATCCTTAATCGCTAAGAACAAGAATTCATTGTCATCAGGATCTTCATATTCTGAATCCTCGTCAGATATACTAGCATTCTCATTCACATAGTAAGCTTTGTTAATCTTCTTTCCTTTCTTTTCTTTCTCATATCTTTGTTTATTCCTTTTTCTTTCCAGACACTTTGCAGTATAATGACCTATTTCTCCACAACTAAAACACTTAAAGGGAAACTTACCTTCATACTTACTGGAGCCTTTCCTCATCCTTCTTAGAAAGTTATCTTCTATTTCATTAAAGTTTTCTTCATCCCGATCTTCAGCTTTTGTAGCTTTAAAAGTAGTCTCTAATTTGTATCCATTCCTTAAACTTGGCTTTCTCATCTCGTAAGATGTCAAAAATCCTAACAATAGATCCTTAGTGCAATTCTTATAATCTATAGTCTACTCAATAGCACTCACCTTCTCATTATAAGCATCAAGAAGAGTTCTAAGAACCTTCTTTACAATTCTGATTTCTTCTATAGTAGCACCAAGTCCTCGCATTCCGACCACTATCTCATCCAATCTCTGTACATAATCTTTAACATTCTCATCTTCATACATATGTAGAAGATAAAACTATGTCTCTTGATTCTATAATTTTTCTTCTTTAACTCTTTCATCACCATCATGCGTTCTTTCTAAGGCATCCCAGACTTCCTTAGAAGTCTTCAAATTATGAACTTTAATCAAATCGGAGTGTACCAAACTATTCTTCAAGATATACTTCTCCTTATTGTTCGCTTCATGTGCTTTGATCTCTTCAGGCCTACTTAGACCATTAGCAGGAGGAGTGTAAGGATTTTTGTAAGATTTCTCCACATCATATACACAATACTCCAAATAATCTTCCATCAATACTTTCTAGATACCATAATTAGTTCCATCAAACCTTAGATAATCATAAATCATTTTGCTATCCATCCCAGACCTTCCTCAAGCGGTTAAGATCTTCACCAAGGAACCATGCTTTGATACCAATTGTTGAATAGGAAAATTGAGAGGGAGGGTGAATCAATTGTCATAGAGTTAAAACTTTAATTCAATCATTGAAACTAATACTTAACACTGCTTAAATGATTAATCATCAAATGCTAATGCAAAAACTCAAATTGAACACAATAACACAGAATTTATGTGGAAAATCCAATTAGGGGAAAACCACAGTGAGGATTAACTCACACTATAGATAATATCAAAACCAATTATAAGAGGCTCACTACCAAAAATAAGGCTCACTACCTGAAATAAGGATTCACTGTCTAGAACAAGGAATCATTGTCCAACAAGGCTAACAACCTAGCGGGCTCATTGCCACAAAGATACAGAGAAGACAAAGAAGACTTTTTATAGAGAGACTATAATCCCAATGCAGCAAAATATTCCACCACAATCACTCGATCCACTTGCATGAATGATAGATTTCACGTTCTACTCACTGCATTTGGAAACTCAACATTAATCTTCACATTGATTTGTCACACTCACAACACACACACTCACTGAATAGAATCAATTTCGCATCTAGCTACACTTTCTCTTTTCTCTTTATCACTCTTCTTCTTCGCTCTTGTATATTTTCCATCACTAACTCATCTTTCATTTATACCATCTTCAACGTTGAAACATATCCAAAGTCTTCCATCCAAATCCAAATTCAAATTAGGTCATCACCAAAACATCCTAGGGTGGAATTAGAATGAAGGAAACCCAAACACATGCTTCATAGGGACCCAAATAGATCCAACATGCTTCATCAACCTCAAAAGTATTATTTTAGACAAGTTCGACCAAACTAGTGTAAAACACATAGAACCATTAAGCATAAATCTTCTAGATACCGACATTGTCTTCAATACAATCAGGGCAACTCAACTTTAGAACTACAAGTCATAAGACTTCATCAAAGAGAAATCCAGACCAACAACATTTCTCCAGGACATCAACCAGAAACACAAAAAACCATAGTTCACAATTGGTGAACACAACTTGCACTGTACAACAAATCAACAACCAAAAATCTAGATATAACACCTTCTAACAACCATGAACAACATGTCTGAACCACATAACCATAGGAGAATATCTGGACCAAAACCCATAGCAACCACTGAATACCTGTAACATGTATATCTTCATTACAATTTTCTCAATATCCTCCACATATACAACCAACAACAACTTGCAGATAACCGGTTGACCAGTTGACATCAATGACAACACCTTTAATATTTCCATTCTTGCAACAACTCCACCTACCTACAATCAAGGTGAACTTGAGGAGCATAATGTGCAAAAATCATCACCTAAAACATCTAGGAAACTTGTAGCAAAGAATATTCCATCCACCTCTAAGACACCAAGACTTAAGAAAAAGAGGGGTAGCTCTTCTACACCTTGAAAGGTGTAGAAGAAAAAGGAAACACAAAAAGAAACATTTTTTACACCTAGGTGTTTAGACTAGTTGAAAAAGCAAGGTGTTATGAGGGAAGTGTGGAAAAACTAGAAGAGACAAAGGGAAATGGACAATAGGAAGAGGATGTGATGTTAGTTGAAACAGACTCAAAAATAAAGGGAAATACCTCTTGAAATGTGCATACACCTGTAAGGAGGAAGTGGTATATATCCACCACTTCTAATTCATACTCAGAAGATGTATTTACTGCCAAGAAAATAAGAAAACCCTAGATAGCCCTAATAATGAAGACTATGATTGTACAAGGGTGGTAATGAATAGTTTTTAGAAACAGAGGAAATATTTTTAGAGGATAGAAATATCATAAAGGACCTTTAGGAAGCTCTAGAAATAATTAAATAGCTAAAGGAAATGGTGCAAATTTATGAAAAGAGAGACAAAGATACAAGAATTGGAGGAGAAACTGCAAACATATGGCCATGGTGCAAATTTGGACCTACTGGCACAACTAGACATGATCAAAATAGGGGATGGAGAACTTACAACAACATATCAGAAACCTCCTACCACAAAAACAACTTACCCCACAACTTTGTCTCTTGGGTATCAACTTTCAAAGGTCATTGATGAATTTTCATAGGAGAAAGAAAAGTGGAGAAAGGAAAAATAAACTTTGATTGCAGAGAACACCAAAGTGTTGGAGGGAAAGGACACTAAATTGAGTAAAATGACAGTCATAATGGAAGAAATGGAAGATAAGGCTGCCCAAATTATCAAGTGCAGACCCCCAACTAGAACATATACCTTGTTTCTCCAAGAAAAATTCCTAAGTTTTCAATTTAGCAGGCTGATTAGCAACAAACTGGTTTCCATGAGCAGCAAGCTTGAATTTCTCGATATTTTTGCTGATGCCACCCCTGATGAATGAGACCAACTATGTGAGTATTATCTTCACAATTATGTGGTTTTAGAGGATGCACAATGGAACTCCTTAATTTTTGTAGGGGATTTGCAAGTAAGATCTTTAGCATCCTACTTTAGAATTGAACAATTTAGAGGTGAACTCATAGAGGAGTATGTAGAAAGAGAAAAGTCAATTGCACTTCTAGTGAGGAAAGAGTCCAAAGATCTTGATTAGATAATAAATGAATGGTTACTACTCTTGAAACACAAGAGTGTAGGAGGAAAGAATATGAGAGTAAGGATGGAGGACTACAATAGAATGCAAACACTGGTAGTTGGGTTAGTTCAAAATTGTTATAAATATGTATAGGAAAGATGGAACAGTTTGACTCTAGAGCTACAAAGGAAGGAACCTCATTCAATGTATAACTTCATATCTATGATTGAAAGGGTGAAAAGGTACATGGATATTGTTGTTCATCAAGCAACTAAATGGATAACACTCACATTCCAATCACCTATGCTCCTTTATTTAGTCCCACATTAGACAAGAGATAAAATGAAGGAATGTGAAGAGGTCGAGCTTACCAGGATGAATAAACTTGTAGCTTATAGAGGGTTCTACCTAAAATAGATCAATGGCATAGATACTATCATGGACCTTAGGGAGATTACATTACATTATAATCTGTACCCCTAGTGCATTTTGCTTGAGGGAAAGCAAAATGATAGTTGGGGGGAGTGATTAGTCTATTTAATAGTCCATTTCCTAATGTTTTTATGCATGTTTACAAACATTACTAGACAATCCTTTCAAACATAATCTATGCTATGCTACCCTTTTATGCTAATTATACAACCTTGGACTTGAATTACAGTAATATAAATAGAGTTATGATATAGTAGCATTGTGTGATTTATATGTGGATATGTATGGAATGTGATTACAATTATGAGTTTTATCATGGTAGTTAGCTTTGTGTATGTGTTTTGTGGATTAACCTGTATGTGTTTTGTGGATTAACCTCTTGTAGCCCAAGAAGAAAATGTATCCCACAACAACTGAAAGTTGTAGCCCATGGCCAAAGGAGGTCTTGGATAGTGAAATAGTGGAAGTGCCAAAATAAGTTGAGTGTAATAACTACCATGTGGAGACACCTGATGGAGTTAGTCGTGCATCATTATGATAGTCAATAAGGTTTTGAAGAAGAAGAATTATTTTATTGATAGGATTTTGGATAAATAATTATGTGTTGCATGTTGTAGCTTTGTTTTGCAGATTTTTAATCCTATTTGAACTCTTGTTTCTTTTTAGTTGCAGTTTGAATAATTCAATATTAATTACATACTCTAGTATTTGGGGAGTTGTAGTTAATGATTTCAGTTAAGAGTTATGTCTAGAATAAACACCCTCATGCCTATGTATAGTTGGTGGTTGAGTCTTTAATATAGTTAGTTGATTAATCTCATATTGATGAATTTGTTATCAATTACTTCTTAGTTTTCAGTTGTAATCTATAGACATGTTGATTGTTCATAAATGGTTTTCTTGAATACAATTTTGAGCAAAATTTTATGTGATCTTTTGGAATGCACAATGAATGAAGTTCAATTTGATATGGTTGCATAGAATTTGGAGATTTAGATTTAGTTTTAGTTAAGTGAAGAGAACCACTTGAGCAAGCCAATTAGGGTAACTGTTTATCACTACATTTATAGTTGTTTTATTTCTATTTGGCAGTTATTTTTGTTAGTCATTACTTCATAAATTT
Organism: Sequoia sempervirens; assembly: GCA_007258455.2. Classification (NCBI taxonomy): domain Eukaryota; kingdom Viridiplantae; phylum Streptophyta; class Pinopsida; order Cupressales; family Cupressaceae; genus Sequoia; species Sequoia sempervirens. The sequence goes on along the minus strand of VDFB02090334.1, from coordinate 360,963 downwards.
CATGTAAGTTAAAATAGATTCTCATATTGTCATTATCAATAATGGTTTTTCATGTATATGAATACATTCAATTAACTTGTAGTACTCCGAAGGATAGATTAGGTTCAGTTATCAGTTATCAGTTTTGAGTAGTTTGAGTCAATTTCAGTAATTATCTATTATCAGCAATTCAACTACAAATTATGTTGTAGGCACTCCTATCCATTAGTAATATTTTACTTCTTTCATTGTTATGTGTTTCTATGATTTTCCAACAAGAAAAATACCTTTAATAGGATCACCTAGGAAACCTCGAGTCTTTGAAAGCACATATAGTGGCAATGCCATCAAAATTTTATAAGCACTGGTTGACAATTTAATGAATTCTTTGCAATGTTGAGTGGACTGTTCAACTAGGTAATTCCTTTGAATTGTGTGATTTCCATCAAATTTACAAGACACAAGTTTAGAATCTTGAGGAAACAAGGCTTGAGCACCTTGACAAGGAGAAAGGATAATACAAGGGTTGAAATGAGCCTACAAAAATACTAAGGGAATGAAAACCAAAGTGGACATAAAATATAGATTGAAATTGAAAGGGTGTGTATTTTTTGACATTACACCCACCATTGATGAACCTAGATAATTTCATGGGTCATCCATAACATTCTAGGTCCTACTTGTATTTTTTTTTAAATTCCTAAGTCTTTTATATGGTTACAAGGTAAGTGCACGAAGTTGTGACACAAAAAAGATGCCACTTTTGTTTTATTACCCAAAATGACCATTTGACAAGCACCAAATTAGGCACTAGCCAAATGAGTTTCATCATTTGGAGAGCACAAAATTTGGCACTAGCCAAATGAAGTGTATCATTTGGCGAGCGCCAAATTTGGCACTTGCCAAATGTGAAGCATGACATTTTAGAATGTATTTTTTGAACTCTTTATTTTTTTTCTTTTTCTTTCTATTTCTCTACTAGGGAAACTACATACATGAAATAAACATTTATACATATGGACATTTAGTTTCTTATACTTTAAGTTATATTTCATGTATATAATTTTAGGATGTTTGAGAGTGGTTTCAGATCTCTTGGAATTATAATGCAAATTCTTGTTTTTGGAAGATCTTATAATTTTTTAGACTTAATCAAATTTTAGTAAACAACATATCAAATTTCAGTAATCAAGAGGTCAAATTTTAGTAATTAGCAAGTTGTATCATCTTTCTCTCTCTATCTATCTTGCTCATTGTTTATCTTTTATAATCTATACCTCTCTCTCTCTCACTATCACCATCCCCTTATCTGACTCTCTCTTCCTTGAGCTCAAGAACTACCTCTCTACCTATCCATACTTCTTTCACTCTCTATATCTCTCCCTCCTTTCCTTTCTAATTTCTATCTCCCTCTCTCCCTCCCTCCTACCCTCTCTACATCTCTCTATCTCCCCTTTCTCTCTCTCCCTCTACTCTTTATCTCAATTCTCTCTATCCCTACCTCTCTCCCCTCCCTCCCTCTCTATCTCCCTCTCCCCCCTCTTTCTCTCTCACTTTCTCCCTCTCTCTCTCCCTTGAGATAAAGAACTACCTCTCTACTTGTCCATACTTCTCTTGCTCTCTATCTCTCTCCCTCCTTTCCTCTCTACTTTCTATCTCCCTCCCTCCCTCCCTCCCCTGTAACATCCATCCATAAAACACAAGTAAACTCAAGAATTTACAAGAAGGTAAATAAATTTAGTAAACATGAGAGAGATTTTTTTTTTTAAATCATTTGCATAAGCACAAGAATAAAGTATAACTTATCCAAATAAAATTCAAACTTGAATTCACATGTAATCATAACTAGAATCAAGATAATTCCTTACAATATTCATTTATATCACATAAGATACACTTAGCATAAAGATTAGTTTTACCTCATAGGTTTTGACTGTCATAAGCCAGAACATGGAGTTCACTGCATTTGGAATGTTGATCTCTATCTTCACAAGCCTCAGAGAGTCTACTGCTACAGAGGGAGAGCATCATCGAGTGCTTTTCCTCCAACCACGGACTCAAGTGGTCCCCCGCGCACTTCCAACTGGAAGTGACCCGACCCTTCTCGAAGAGTATAGATATAAGGAACTGTCAAGTTTCACCATCTGAGTCCTAGTGATGTGTCCTACAAAACTCAATCGACCATACAACTCTAGATCCCTTCTAGCTAAGTATGATCACTCTGATTGGTCATGCCATCTAGACACACACCTCTGACTCATCTTAGAACTATCACAATATGAAGTTTTAATTACTCTATTGGTACTCTAGACACAACTAGTCTATTAAGAAAACCATTCTAGTCAATCTGATTTAGAACTAAACATTGAATTCACACTTTACATACATGAATAAACATAGTATTCAAGGTATTTCCTTGCCAATATAATATCTCAAAGAATACTATCATTTCATATCAATAGTCTTGATCTAAGTCAATATTTCAACCCTTAAAAGGTTTGATTAATAAAAGATAATAATCTATCTTCGACCCCTTGGTCTACGTGAGTCTACTGACTTTCAACCTAGGTTAAGTTATGAACTCATTTATAACTTCCTTTATTTCTTAAACCTTTATCGATCTTAATAGTTTACCACCGTCATATTGAATTGAGTTATGAAACTCTCCTTATGTCCCACCTTGAGGTAAATCATTCCACTGATACCCAATCTTGGGCTACCTATGTCTTATGTGCACTTAACACTAAAATAAGTTCTATTGAAAAAGAACTATGAGATCTATATATCATTGCATTGCCTAGTTTATTCTCTCTCCTGAGACAACATAGCACAAGTACCAATGGTTAATAGAAAGGCTATCTAAATTACCACATCCCTGGATCACCTATTCTCTTGGATTTGTTTTACAAAAATGTCGTGTAAATCTCAATTTCGAAAAAGGTATTCTATAACCATAGTGCAACATTGTCGCTTCAATATCAAAAGGATATTATCATCACTGAAACCTCTATTTCAAATAAATAACAGAGATATGCTTCTAAAAGCAGGAATACATCTATTAAACTATCGTAGTCTTCACCCAAGATATTCCATTATATCCTTATACTTCTCTTTTAAGGGAATACTGATCTGGTCTTTCCATTCTCTAAAACTTGTACCGTTTTCCCTTTTAGGATGCATGTTCAACAAGCTAATAAAAGATTACATAGATTCATCCTTTCTTTCTTGTAATCAAAAATTGTTAAGATATACATCCATAATAAACTCTTTATTTGCAAGCCCGTAAAATAAGTTAAGGATAGAGAAAATCATGCCTGTATAACGGTGCTATTCTGCACTCCTTACCAGCGATGCTTCTCCAAGCTTGTGGAAACACAATATTTGTAATCTCTTCTAATCCTTCTTCGGAGCAATCAGGGTCCGAACTTTTGTAGAAATCTCTTAGCACCTTACGTTAGCCATTCTTGGAATTTTCTACACAAAATTGTGAAACTAGGACGTCGCTTTCCATTTGTCTTTAGGGTTGTTGTCACTCCATAGATGAGGAAATGCTCTGATGCCATGAGTTTGGTATTTACTCCTGCATACATGTTTACATTTCTGCAAGTCTCAAAAGCTCTTTGGCCAATTCGTTTTATGCATATCCTTCAATCCTTGGTCAATTATCAAAATTCATTTTGGCCTTAATGTAAGGTGGTAGATTATATACTTGAATTTGGTGGTCTCTTGACTGGTTGAGTCCTCTCCTCTCATGTCTTTTGTTTTTCTATGTATATCATATACTTAGAAAAGGTCAATATCAACCGCCGTAAGCATGCTCCTCACATACTTAGAAAAGGTCAATATCAACCGCCGTAAACATGCTCCTTACATTCTCGCAAAGTGGATAGGCTTCCTCAAACTTTCAAATTTGTATCACAACCAACGACCAAAGAAAAACCCTCAAAATACAAATCAACTCAGGTCCAATAACTAATAAAATGGCACTGTGAGTGCGTTGAAAAAAAAAAGATCAGAAATATTTTTCCTTCTCCCTATTCACTGGTTCCAGTCACATGAGTTTCACGTCCAGATGGATTGACTCCCTTCCGCCTGTTCTTAAGTAATCTTTCTTAATACTCTTCTCCCCTTTTCTCCCCCTCATCTCTCTCCAGAATGACCTTTTTATTCCCTGTGCCCGCGTAACGCACAACTACCACTACTCACCGTTTCTTGAAAAATAGTTATATAACTATGTATAACTGAAAACCCATTTTCTTCCCTCTAGAATCGGTTATATAAAAAAAATTGATATAGAGGTAGATAAAGAAAGATCGTTATAAAACTAATTCCAATTCGATTTTCATGTTGCTTCAATGGTTCCTCTGATTACGCTTTTCACAACTATAGCTGGGAAGAGAAAAACAACTAAATCCCATTATCTATGCGGTTACGAGAGCTAGATTCACGTGGTGAATTCCACGATCTGAAGTGTCAACTATTTAAACAAGCATTAATATTCAAATATGTGCCACCTCAAGTTAAGTTCCACGACTTATTATAGCTTGACAACATTTGAATTATATTGGAACACTTTCAATTTCTTATATACAAGCTCATTGCCTTTATGGCCTTAATAATATTTGAAAAGCTATTAAGCTTTCACCACCTTCACCTTGACGGTCGTGGCTAAACAAAATCCATTTTTTTTTATAAGGAATAGGAATATCTATGTTGTCACAATAATCAATAAGCTCCTCAATTGAGTTGAGAAAACTTATCGATATATCATACCCCTTCATAAAAGGAGTTTTGTTGAAATAATGGAATCAATGACTAGCTTAGTCATTTAAAAGTATCACCAAATACGAACACATATAAATGACAAATCATTCCAAAATTTAGAGTTGGTAACACAATCTTACACGATCAATGAGTTCATTGATCTTTTGTCGTCTCTCGGGTGTATTAACCCCATAAAATGAAATCAAAGATGATTATCATAATGAATTCCTTTTGTAAGGAATCGGGCTATCATATTAGTTCCTCGACTTATTAAGCCAATTCAAACTATTAGACAAAATGAACAACCAATTACGCAATTGAGGTCACAGCGAATCTTGTTTATGACATAAGAAGCGAGGTGCTCAGTAGAAAATTGTCTCAGTTGCAAAACAACTAATGTTCAATCTTGACAATGTCACTATCCCTAAAAGGACTAGGTTGACATTAAGCAATTAGAAATAGACTTAAGATGGTGACAACCTATTCTATTCCTTGTATCTATTCCCTTCTCTCTGATGATGCTCTCCCTCCCTTTCTCAAAGGGCAGAAACCTATTTTCTAAATGCAACTTGCAATCAACAACACAAGATTAGTGTTTTAGTAATCATTTTCCTAATCCTCGTGAGATCATCACATCTTGACAACTTTTAAACACATGTCAAATTTTAGTCAAATAAACATGACTCATGAAAAACATTTATTTTTCTAGCCATTTTAACTAAACGTCAAATCGTTGAACATGCATAATCATCTACTAATTACTTCAAAGTAAAAAGTAAAGCATAGTTAAAGTTAGGGGTGTAACATATCTCCCCCCATTAGAGTCATCGTCCTCGATGATCCAATGCCTCTGAAGCCTTATAAGACAAGCTTTTGTTTACCCTGCAAAAGCATACACATTTAAGAAAAACTTTGATATAAAATCATGTTAAACTTTCCATGTCATATTACCCTCTGGTTGTTGGTCCCATTGGACCTTGCATTGAAGAAGCTTGATCATGACAACTTCTTCATCCTATTCCTGTAAAACATTCTTAGAATATATAATTATCATTTGTTATATACTTTCCAAATATAATTCATAAAAGGCATTATACCCCCTGGTAATAGTTGATAAAAAAAAATGATTCTGTAATCAGTCGAATTGCTAACTTTGAAAATTTTGAAGAGTCCTTTACATCTAGGAATTGGTTAGGAACGCATTCCTTATTTTATGAAAATTTCCTTCTCCGGCCAAGAATTGTGTTAGTGCACGATTGGCATTTACTTAACTTTTCTATCTAACATTAGCTTCCACCAATCTTTCTGATCAATTTGATTTGTTTATCCATTTCTGACAACATTTCTGGACTAATTATAATCCTATCTTCTAGGAGTTTGGCATCTCTTTTGTCCAATGTTTCAAATGGAGTCATCTTGACAACAGAATTATAGAAATTGCTGCCACAAACTCCATAATAGATGGATACTCTTTCTACTGGAAGCAATAAACTACTCTTACATAGGTTTACCCAGAGAATGATAACAAAGTTTAACAACATTAAATAAGTAAGGTGTAACTATTCATCAAGCAAGATACAAAAAGTAGCATCAACCTTTACTTTTCTAGCTAAAAAGGTTATTCATCAAGTACCAATTTCATTATTTCATGCATCATTTAAATAAGTTGATAAGTAAATACTAGAGAAAGAATTAAAATTCCTTTTCTAGTTCATCTGTCCTCCAAGACTCAGCATGCCACTGAAAAGAGGGAACGCATCACCTGGCTATTGTTCCTTCCAACCACAGACTTAAGCAGTTCCTCTGCACACTTCCTAATTGGAAGCAATTATACCTTTCAGTGAAAGGTTGTGTTGGAAACCCTCACAGTTGCCATCTGAGCTCTGGTGTGTACCCCCACTTAACCAAATTTGTCGCACTACTAAGGATACCCTCCTACTAAGTACGACAACTCTGGTTAGCTAAGTGTCTAGAGTACTGTGAACTGACGAGTGCACGTCGTGGCAACGACACTCACTATGGCCATAGTTTTATATATATACGCTTTGCAATCCACGTAGTAATGGTTCACCACCCTGTTCGACTTGGAGAGACTATTCACTTGGGCTTAGGGGACTACCTGTCCACCCACATACCATAACACAAGGTTCCAAAAGTGATATCTGCATAAGACCTCCTTCAGATAACTTACATATCAATTATATAACCCTAAAAGGGTTCGGAATCAATTCCTTTCCATTCAAGGTTTCTTCCATCTATAAAGCTAAGGACATATCAGGTGCATTTCCACAATTTACTCCCTTACACAATCCATCAGAGGCCCATCTAGGCCATGATAGAGAAGAGCATTACTTCCAACATAGTGAACAACCAAAAGTTCTTGTATAGCCACCACAAAAAACTCAACTCAATATCAAAATATAAGAGGTTTGAATTTCAACAATAAATCAAAGAATGAGCTCTTCCAACAATAAATCAAATTTTGACCAACCGGTCATAAGATAAACAATCTTCAAAATTCGATGGCTAGAACATTTCAAAATAAAGAATAAACAATGACAATCCTTGCCAGTATTAAAAGGAATTTCACCAAAAATCCAAGTGTCCAAATCTAGAAGAACACTGTTAATACACTGTGTGACTTGACTAAGTCACTACAAGGGAGTAGATTGCTGCACTGTATTCAGATTTTCCAAAGCTTATAGTGGGTTAGAGATTACGTTACAAGCACATCAAACAAATAAGTCTCTTAAGACTTACATCATGCTCAATCATTTTGCAAATAACGGTGTTATATCATATTCACTCCTATTTCCTAGAGTATCTATCATTCACCTGTCAGATGATATCATAAGATCATTTATACAACTTAGATTACAATTGGAACACAAACTTCTTTTCTTGATTTTACATTATAACACTCTTTTTAGGTTACTTCACTAAATATGTTACTTGTCAAAACTTTAACAATTTGGCTAAATATCTTGATGATGATTACATTCACCAATGCGGTTGTACTTTCTAGCTCTACGAAAAAGGAAAGTACTTTGTTCTCAACCTTTAATGATCTATTTATTCCACTTGGCTCATTCCAAGCCATCTAAAACTTAGACTAAAACTCATCTTATCTAGGTGTCGTTGATATAGTTTCAAGGATTTACAATGATCAGATGCTCTAGCACTTGGTTGATTACTGCCGAGTCTTTCCAACCTTAAATTCTTAAAAAGAAGAGTAGTATTAAATTCATAGAGACACTGCTTTACACGAGCTCTTAGTCTGATTAGTAATTGACCAAGGTTTTACCTTTCTAGTCAAAGTCTCAAAGTCTTTCAGGAAGTTTTCACGGTTTTCCTCTGTGCCCTTCTGGCATCAAACCCACTCTAACCTTAGCTAATATGCTAAATGATTAATGATTTTTCTCGTCATGAGCTCATAGGTCCATGTGTTGAACCCGGTTAGCTCTGATACCATATATAACATCCATCCACTTAAAACACAAGTAAACTCAAGAATTTACAAGAAGGTAAATAAATTTAGTAAACATGAGAGAGATTTTTTTTTTAAATCATTTGCATAAGCATAGGAATAAAGTATAACTTATCCAAATAAAATTCAAACTTGAATTCACATCTAACCGTAACTAGAATCAAGATAATTCATTACAATATTCACTTATATCACATAAGATACACTTAGCATAAAGATTAGTTTTACCTCATAGGTTCTAACTCTCGTAAGCCAGAACATGGAGTTCACTGCATTTGGAATGTTGATCTCTATCTTCACAAGCCTCAGAGAGTCTACTGCTACAGAGGGAGAGCATCATGCGAGTGCTTTTCCTCCAACCACAGACTCAAGTGGTCCCCCGCGCACTTCCAACTGGGAGTGACCCGGCCCTTATCGAAGAGTATAGATATAAGGAACTGTCAAGTTTCACCATCTAAGTCCTAGTGATGTGTCCTATAAAACTCAGTCGACCATACAACTCTAGATCCCTTCTAGCTAAGTATTATCACTCTGATTGGTCATGCCATCTAGACACACACCTCTGACTCGTCTTAGAACTATCACAATATGAAGTTTTAATTACTCTATTGGTATTCTAGACACAACTAGTCTATTAAGAAAACCATTCTAGTCAATCTGATTTAGAACTAAACATTGAATTCACACTTTACATACATGAATAAACATAGTATTCAAGGTATTTCCTTGCCAATATAATATCTCAAAGAATACTATCATTTCATATCAATAGTCTTGATCTAAGTCAATATTTCAACCCTTAAAAGGTTTGATTAATAAAAGATAATAATCTATCTTCGACCCCTTGGTCTACGTGAGTCTACTGACTTTCAACCTAGGTTAAGTTATGAACTCATTTATAACTTCCTTTATTTCTTAAACCTTTATCGATCTTAATAGTTTACCACCGTCATATTGAATTGAGTTATGAAACTCTCCTTATGTCCCACCTTGAGGTAAATCATTCCACTGATACCCAATCTTGGGCTACCTATGTCTTATGTGCACTTAACACTAAAATAAGTTCTATTGAAAAAGAACTATGAGATCTATATATCATTGCATTGCCTAGTTTATTCTCTCTCCTGAGACAACATAGCACAAGTACCAAAGGTTAATAGAAAGGCTATCTAAATTACCACATCCCTGGATCACCTATTCTCTTGGATTTGTTTTACAAAAATGTCGTGTAAATATCATTTTCGAAAAAGGTATTCTATAACCATAGTGCAACATTGTCGCTTCAATATCAAAAGGATATTATCATCACTGAAACCTCTATTTCAAATAAATAACAGAGATATGCTTCTAAAAGCAGGAATACATCTATTAAACTATCGTAGTCTTCACCCAAGATATTCCATTATATCCTTATACTTCTCTTTTAAGGGAATACTGATCTGGTCTTTCCATTCTCTAAAACTTGTACCGTTTTCCCTTTTAGGATGCATGTTCAACAAGCTAATAAAAGATTACATAGATTCATCCTTTCTTTCTTGTAATCAAAAATTGTTAAGATATACATCCATAATAAACTCTTTATTTGCAAGCCCGTAAAATAAGTTAAGGATAGAGAAAATCATGCCTGTATAACGGTGCTATTCTGCACTCCTTACCAGCGATGCTTCTCCAAGCTTGTGGAAACACAATATTTGTAATCTCTTCTAATCCTTCTTCGGAGCAATCAGGGTCCGAACATTTTGTAGAAATCTCTTAGCACCTTACGTTAGCCATTCTTGGAATTTTCTACACAAAATCGTGAAACTAGGACGTCGCTTTCCATTTGTCTTTAGGGCTGTTGTCACTCCGTAGATGAGGAAATGCTCTTGATGCCATGAGTTTGGTTTTTACTCCTGCATATGTGTTTACATTTCTGCAAGTCTCAAAAGCTCTTTGGCCAATTCGTTTTATGCATATCTTTCAATCCTTGGTCAATTATCAAAATTCATTTTGGCCTTAATGTAAGGTGGTAGATTATATACTTGAATTTGGTGGTCTCTTGACTGGTTGAGTCCTCTCCTCTCATGTCTTTTGTTTTTCTATGTATATCATATACTTAGAAAAGGTCAATATCAACCGCCGTAAGCATGCTCCTCACATACTTAGAAAAGGTCAATATCAACCGCCGTAAACATGCTCCTTACATTCTCGCAAAGTGGATAGGCTTCCTCAAACTTTCAAATTTGTATCACAACCAACGACCAAAGAAAAACCCTCAAAATACAAATCAACTCAGGTCCAATAACTAATAAAATGGCACTGTGAGTGCATTGAAAAAAAAAGATCAGAAATATTTTTCCTTCTCCCTATTCACTGGTTTCAGTCACCTGAGTTTCACGTCCAGATGGATTGACTCCCTTCCGCCTGTTCTTAAGTAATCTTTCTTAATACTCTTCTCCCCTTTTCTCCCCCGCATCTCTCTCTAGAATGACCTTTTTCTTCCCTATGCCCGTGTAACGCACAACTACCACTACTCACCGTTTCTTGAAAAACAATTATATAACTGTGTATAACTGAAAACCCATTTTCTTCCCTCTAGAATCGGTTAAATAAAAAAAATTGATATAGAGGTAGATAAAGATATAAAACTAATTCCAATCCGATTTTCATGTTGCTTCAATGGTTCCTCTGATTACGCTTTTCACAACTATAGCTGGGAAGAGAAAAACAACTAAATCCCATTATCTATGCGGTTACGAGAGCTAGATTCACGTGGTGAATTTCACGATCTGAAGTGTCAACTATTTAAACAAGCATTAATATTCAAATATGTGCCACCTCAAGTTAAGTTCCACGACTTATTATAGCTCGACAACATTTGAATTATATTGGAACACTTTCAATTTCTTATATACAAGCTCGTTGCCTTTATGGCCTTAATAATATTTGAAAAGCTATTAAGCTTTCACCACCTTCACCTTGACGGTCGTGGCTAAACAAAATCCATTTTTTTTTATAAGGAAAAGGAATATCTATGTTGTCACAATAATCAATAAGCTCCTCAATTGAGTTGAGAAAACTTATCGATATATCATACCCCTTCATAAAAGGAGTCTTGTCGAAATAATGGAATCAACGACTAGCTTAGTCATTTAAAAGTATCACCAAATACAAACACATATAAATGACAAATCATTCCAAAATTTAGAGTTGGTAACACAATCTTACACGATCAATGAGTTCATTGATCTTTTGTCATCTCTCGGGCGTATTAACCCCATAAAATGAAATCAAAGATGATTATCATAATGAATTCCTTTTGCAAGGAATCAGGCTATCATATTAGTTCCTCGACTTATTAAGCCAATTCAAACTATTAGACAAAATGAACAACCAATTACGCAATTGAGGTCACAGCGAAACTTGTTTACGACATAAGAAGCGACGTGCTCAGTAGAAAATTGTCTCAGTCGCAAAACAACTAATGTTCAATCTTGACTACGTCACTATCCCTAAAAGGACTAGGTTGACGTTAAGCAATTAGAAATAGACTTAAGATGGTGACAACTTGTTCTATTCCTTGTATCTATTCCCTTCTCTCTGATGATGCTCTCCCTCCCTTTCTCGAAGGGCGGAAACCTGTTTTCTAAATGCAACTTGCAATCAACAACACAAGATTAGTGTTTCAGTAATCATTTTCCTAATCCTCATGAGATCATCACATCTTGACAAATTTTAAACACATGTCAAATTTTAGTCAAATAAACATGACTCATGAAAAACATTGATTTTTCTAGCCATTTTAACTAAACGTCAAATCGTTGAACATGCATAATCATCTACTAATTACTTCAAAGTAAAAAGTAAAACATAGTTAAAGTTAGGGGTGTAACAATGGACTTGTGTGAGGGAGTTGTGTGAATTTTTGTTTAAGTAACTTCAATCTTTGTATTTGGAGTTAGTTCTTTGTTTCTAGTAGAGTTATAGCTTGGTTTTGGAGTTATCTTTTCAGTAGTAGTATTATAACTCATTGATGGACTTGTAGACTAGTTGAGTACTTTGAATCAATGACATTAAAATAGTTGCCTTCTCAATTCATGCTTTATTGTGTGCAGTTAATGGTTGATCAAGTTACTTGTGAAATTTATCTTTCCTTGTAGTTTTGTCTCATTCTTAAGCACTTGTTTAGCAAAATAATGCATTGTTCCAAGTTATAAGCTATGTTAGTGAATGCAAGTGCTATTAGTTGTGAATTTTTTCCTTCTAAGAGTTCTGATAAAAACCTCCTTATAAATTACTTATGTGAAAATGCATGTGAAAATGAGTTGTGTGAACCAGAATTTGTCACCGTTTTGAATGTGTGTAGGTTGTTTACAGGTCTTAGTTTTTTGGTGTATCACCCTTAGTAGTTTCAGTTAATTCTTAGTTTCATGCATCTTTTTACCCTTTTCCTCAGGAAATTATTAGTTTAGGTGACATCAAAAGGTGAGCCAACCCATAATCTGGAGGTCTACTTTCACAATAAGATATCCACAACTTTAAAGCAGTCCCATGTTAGTCCAAATTTGTTAAGTTCTTTCACAACTTGGTAGAGGGGTGCAAATTTGGGCCTCTAATAGTTTTGGCATGCCCAGTGGGACACCTCTAATTATATTATAAAAATACACATGTTTCTTGGTTTTGATATGCAACCAACAATTTTTCAACCTTTGAGAGGTCATATAAGCATATCTAGCGACTCTGAATGTGGAAATTAGCAGTAGACCAGTTTTGTAGAAACATATGAAAAAGATTCAAACAAGGGGAAAATCTATCCCATTTGATTATTTATAGCTTTCACCACCTTGAAGAAGAGGTAGACCAACAAAGAAAGTTGTTGTTTTGTCAAGGAAAATAGTTTCAACTCCACCTGTAGTGAGAGTTCCAAGTCTTGTGAGGAAACAAACCTTGGTGCCACTAATGGTTGTTCCAAGGAATCAAGTTTTTGTCACTTTTAATGGTGGAAACCCACTACAATTAGCTCAACATGACGATATTCCCATGGCTGCCCTTAAAATTGTGCCATATTTTTTAGGTGAAGATCATACCACACCAATTGAAAACATCGAGGACATATCAAAGATCTATGTTTAGTGCATCATATAACTCAAGAAAACATTGCTTTGAGGCTGCTAGCAACATAAGTTAGAGGAAAGACACTCCAATGGTTTAGGAGTTTAATAGTCAACTCCATTAGAACATGGGATGAGCTGGGAGAAGTGTTATGCAAGAAATTTGAGGATAAATATGACAATTTTTCATTAGTGGAACAACTAACTCACATCAAAAGAGCTCTTCATGAACAGATGATAGACTTCAATTTCTATTTTCAAAGAACATGGGATAAAATTTTGGAAACCACAAGGACTCCAGCTGAGTATGTATTCTTTTATTTTTTGAGGGCCTTAAATAGTGAAGTTGTTGTTTGATATAGTCAATGGGAGGAACCACATTACCGGTGGCTTATGATATAGTTGTAAGGGTTGAAGATAGTCTCATACAAGCTAGAATAATTGCCCCTAGGTCTCCTATGCCTTTTCCCCTTGATATATAGCCTCCTAAAACTTTTCCAACACCTTAAATAGCCCATTTAGCAGCTGCTATTAGCCAAAAAATTATTGTCCAAGGACCATCTTAGGAATTGCAAGAGATAAAGAGTAGCCAACAAAAATTGAGAATTTTCTTTAGACTTTTGGAAATGAGCTTGTGAGCATTAAAAAGAATCAGTTCCAAGCTTTTAGGCCTTGGCAGCCTCAAAATCAAGGTCAAATTCAACCATTTCAAGCTAGCAAATAGCCCTATCAAAGAAACTTTCAATGTGCAAGGAAAAATCTGAATCAAAGGCCTTTTCATCCATATAATCTAGTTCCAATCAATGCAGACAAAGATATGGCACCTATTCAAAAAATCTTGTAGCAAAATTTGAGTGGTTTCATCCCTATAACTAGGTCCATAATCAAACTACATGTTCAAATGGTGTCATCAATCAAGAAATAATGGTTCAAAATGCCTCAAGTGTGTAGAACATGTCTAATGGTGAATCTTCACAACAACAGGATCTCCCTACAAGTGACACAACCCTCCTAAATTGACAAGGATAGGAATTTTCTGGACTAAATAGTGATAGTTCTCCAATAACAGCCAACACTTGAGCCAAGAAGAGGGCTTTCAAGATTGGACAAGAAGAAAATAAAGACAAGGAAGTTGCTCGCCCTTCCAATCCTCAAGTAACACACATCTTATAAATAAATTCACAAGGCATCGATGGTGGACAACTTGGGAACCAATCCCAATCAGCCCACTTGTAGACAAACCCTGCTGTTATAAGGACCCATCAAGAGGTAAATGCTATCAAACTCTTCAACATCATTGAATCCATGAAAAAAGTGAATTAAATATGTCAATGTGGGATTCTCTATCCATCCGAAGTCAGAAATACTTATTGCAATCTTCCTTAACTGATTTAAGTGTTTCAAGTGATGTTCTAGTAAGTCAAGTCAAGGTTGTCCTTACGAATATACCTCAAGACAATAGTAAATAGCCAAGTAAGGATGTCAAACCTCCCCCATTTTATGTATTTGATAATAGGGGATAAGTTAGTTCATAATTGCATGGTAGATTCAGTAGCAAGTAGTTTTTTCATGCCCAAACAAATTGTTGATAAGTTAGGACTGAAATATCAGCCTCTTGAGAAGGGAGTTGTCCAACTTGATGGGACAACCAATAACACTGTATGTTTCATTCAAAGTTTAAGCCTTACCTTACATGCTTGCCCCAATTTTTCCATCTCTCAAGATATTTCATTCATTGACTTACCACCTCATTTTTCCTTATGTTTGTCAAGAGACTTCACTGCCAAGATAGGGGGTTATTTGTCATTCAATTGGTCCCACATGATATTCAAAATGAGATATGGGACAAAAGTGGTCATTAAATCTGAATTACTTTCCAACGATCACATTGAATCATATATCCCAAGTGCTGCTAATGTCAAATGTGCTATTTTTGATGATAGTAAGCTTGCTACTACTCAAGAACTGCAAGTTGAAAGTATACCAGATGTACTCTTAAATGAGTGGATAGTAGAAAATATCATTGAAAACCCAAATGATAACATTTAGGAGACTAGTTTGGGTTTTTATGTGTTGCATAAACTTGATTCAAGGATCCCAAACCTCAAAAAGAAGGTGGAATGATAGTTGGAACAACAAGGGGAAGTATGGAAAATGTTATTTGATGGTTCTAAAAGCAAGAACAGAGTTGGTGGGGGTGCAATGCTTGTGTCCCCACAAGATGAAAAATATAACTCTACCTTTATATTTTCTTTCACTTGCACTAACAACACTATTGAGTATGAAGGTTTAATTCAAGGCTTGGAATGGGCAAGGAAAAGAGGGATTGGCTACTTGCAAGTTTATGGTGATAGTGAACTGATTGTAAATTAGGTGGGAGGTTTGTATGTTACTAAAAATGTTGTATTGAAATCCTACAAACACAAAGTGTGGGACATGATAGAGGATTTTGATTCTTTCAATCTAATTTTGATTCCTAGATATCAAAATAAACATGCAAACAAATTAGCCGCAATAGGTGCTCAGGTTGATATTCCATGTGAGGTTAGGAAAGAAAATTTGCAGCCATATGTTAAGATAGTTAGTAGACCTTCTATTCTTAAAAATAACATTCAATGGCAAGTTTTTGAGAGTGATGAATAGGTCTTGAGCTTTATGCTGCAAGAGGATGAATTGTTAGTAGTGAACCAAGATAAGATCAAACAATAATACAATAATTAGATCATCTAATTGAAGAATAACAAGCTACCCAAGGGTCTAGTCACCTTGGAATCTATTTTTAGCATTGATGACCAGCTAAAAAAAAGTAAGACTAGCATGCAGGTCAAATAAGAACATTATGAGGAACTTGAAAATTTCAAAGTTAAGCTCCTTAAAGTTGGTAAAATCTGCTCACATGTAGATAGGAAAGCTTTCATTGCTCTTTTTCAAGAGTTTCAAGATGTATTTGCATGGGAATATTATGAATTAAAGGGGTTTGATCCCCAAATTTCCCAACATACCATAGAGCTTAAGCAAAAGGAAAAACTTGTTAGGAAAAAATAGAGGCCTTTAAACCCTAAACTTGAGCCTCTTATGGTCAAAGAATTGACCAAGCTAGTTGAAGGAGACATCATTTTTTTAGTCAAACGCACCTCATGGGTCTCTAACCTTGTCATGGTTAGAAAGAAAAATGGTGAGATTAGGCTTTGTGTGGACTTTAGGGATCTAAATACAGCCTCGTTAAAGGATCATTATCTGTTTCCCTCCATGGAGAAAATTCTGCAAATTTTGTAGCTGGTTCAAAAAGATTCTCATTACTTGATGGTTATTTAGGTTATAACCAAGTCTTAGTCAAAGAGGAAGACTAGTATAAGATTTCCTTCACCACAAAATGGGGCACCATGGCTTATAAAAGGATGTCATTTGGCCTATCCAATGTTGGTGCCACTTTTTAGAGGGCAATTGACATGGCATTTCAAGGTTTGATTCACAATCTTGTACTAATTTACCATGATGATGTAACAGTATTTTCCAAGAAGGCCAATGAACATCTTGCACATCTAAAGTGAGTATTTGAGAGGTGCAGGGAGTTTAGTATATCCCTCAACCCTAAAAAATGCATCTATTTTGTCCATGAAGGAAAGATTTTAGGACATATAGTGTCAAAACAAGGAATCACTATTGATCCAGAAAGAGTAAGTGCCATTTTGGATCTTCCTTTACCCAACAATAAAAATGGGTTGCAAAGTTTTCTTGGCAGAATTAACTTCGTTAGCAAGTTTTTTCATAATATTACTAATCTTTTGAAACCACTAACTATCATGTTAAAAAGGAATACAAGTTTTAGTTGGAACAAAGAGGATAAGCACAACTTTGAAGTTATAAAGGAGGCCTTATTAGCAACTTCTACTTTGGTAAACCCAAAATTTTCAAAAGGCTTCATTTTGTATGCCTTTGTTAGCATTGATATCATTTCTACAGTGTTGTTACATCAAAATTATGCTAGCTTAGAACAACCTATTGCATTTTTTAGTCAATGTTTAGAAGAGTATGAACAAATACATAATTTTGTAGAGAAACATGTCATTGTTGCCATTAGAAGTTTGAAAAAGTTTAAATCTCTTATTTCTAATAGGAAAGTGCATTTAATGGTTGCTCTCCCTAGTGTGAAAGAGTTCTTATTAAGCAAGGACCTAAATGAAAAGAGGGTTGGGTGGATTACAAAAGTTATGGAATATGTCATTGACATTAAGGTAACAAAGCTTGTAAGGGGTAAGGGATTGTGTGAACAACTAGCTATAGGAGCTGGAAGTGAAGGAAAGGTAGAAAAAAAGGCAGTTCTAGTTGTTGATAATGAACTTATAGTTGATGCACCAACAACAAGTTCAAGTTGGGTGCAAGATATGACTCATTTTTGGCAAATTGGTGAGTGTCCACTAGGTTTGGATAAAGCTAAAAGGAGGTATTTCAGATTGTAATCCATTCCCTTTGTGTTGGTTGGTAACATTCCTTTTAGAAAAGATCTTAATGGTGTACTTTTAAGGTGTATTGATCAACATTAGGTAGATAAAGTGCTTCATGAGTTCCATGATAGAATTATTGGGGGTCATTTTGACCCAAGAACAACTACATGGAAAATAATGAGAGTTGGATACTATTGGCCAAGCTTGCTTAAAGATGACCATGCTTGGGTCAGAAAGTGTGTAAAATGTGTCATTTTTGTAGGCAAAGAGAGGCTACCAACTTTACCATTGTAGCCCATTCAAGTAGAACAACCCTTCATGAGATGAGACATTGATTTTATAGGTGCCATAACCCACCTTCAAGTGTAGGCCATAGGTGGGTACTTACTACAACTAATTGCTTCACAAGATGGGCTAAAGCAGTGGCCTTGAAAGAAGCCAACAAATTATGTGTTGTTTTAAATTTTATGATGATTTAGTAACCAGATTTCGGGTACCCAAATCAATCATTTATGATAATGCTTTAGTGTTTGTTGGATTAAGAGTGAGTGATTGGGCTATCAAGAATGGTAAATTCACTTGGATACACCATCAAACTATTACCCTCAAGGTAGTGGTTTGGTTGAATCAACTAACAAGAACCTGATCAAAATCATCAAAAGGATTTTGGAGGATAACTAGAGAGCTCAGCACAACAAGTTAAAATTTTCCTTATGGGTAGATAGAGTAACTCCAAAAAATTGGAAATTCCCCTTATATGTTGGTGTATGGTAAAGAGACAAGGCCGCCTTTATTTTTTGATCTTCCAGCTCTTGATATAATGAACCGACTTGAAATATTTGAGGAAGAAGATCCCATGGTTGTTAGATATGCATAGCTCAAGAAGTTGGATGAAACAAGAGATAGAGCCATGAAAACAATGGAAACAATGGAGCTACATCAACTCCAAACAAAGAAAGTTTTTGATAAAAAAAGCAACACCTAGGGTGTTCAGAGAAGGAGATGTTATACTTAAGTGGGATGAGTTAAAGAGCAGGCCTGAAAAGCACACTAAATTTGATAGCATGTGGAGTGGCATGTTTGTCATTATTGTCTACAAGGAGCACAATGCTTTTCAATTGTCAACAATGTATGGAGAAGCTCTTCCTATCCTAGTCAATGCGATACACGTCAAACTCTGTTTTGAGGTATGATCTAGATCTACATTGTACAAATTAGAGTAGGTTTTTTTATTTCCTCTAAGTGTTTTTGCACATTAGTTAGAATTATTTTTTAGTTTTCCCTAAGTGTTGTTTTTGCATAGTTAGGTAGTTGCTTTTTTTTCTAGTGTTTTTTGAATAAATTTCCAAAGTGTCTCATGTTGGTCTAGTGAGTTATAGCAACATACAATGTTGTTTTAAGTGGTATCAGCTTTTAGACAACTCAGTGCCCAATGGATAAGCTTTAGGCACTGGTTGAGATGTTTAGCAAGAAAACATATAGAAAATGTCACTAAAAATGTTCCCTGATTTTTCCTTCTAACTAAAATTTGATAACTTATTGTTTATTCTTTTGTATTTTCATTTAAACATTAAAAGATACATCATGTTCTGCTAAGTTCATTAATTTGCATAAAGGAGATTGTCAAAATAGATTGCATTTATTCCAATTTTTCCATTACATAAAAATAAGAGAGAGAACCAACATATATTGCAAATATAATCTTTATTGATGATCATAAGCATATAATTTCCCTCACAAGCCAAGGTACTATCCATTCTAATGCTTGTAAAGAAAATATTATATGCCTAGATAACAAAAAAAAAATTATACATAAAATGAAAAGGGGCCTGTAATTTCTTGGTGGAATAATGAATTTCATTGGCTTGGTCCCATGTCATCTCAGGCCTTCCCACTATCCTGCTTCCATTTGGCACTCTCCGTGCTGCACCTAGGTTTCCTACATTTCAAAAAATAGTGTTGTTAGAGCAACGAAAGGTCACTGATCAAAATATGTACAGAATATCCATAAACATGTAATTTGATGTCCATAAGCATTAAAGTAGTAGCATACCATAAGTGTACAAGAAATCAAGAAATGAGTAATCAAACACACCTATGATACGCTTTGTTTATCTAATTGGTTTGTTCCTTGTGAAGATTTAGGATAAGTCTTTGATATTCTTTTGATTCAGCTAATTACATGTGGAGTAAAATGTGGCTCCCATGAAGGTAGAGCCCAACATGCTACCCTTTGATGTTTTAAGAGGGATAGTAAATTGAGAAACTTGATCAAATAATTGATAAACACATTCTTGATACATTAAATCAATATGGAATCACACCAATTGATCAAATTTCAAATTATTAGATTCAAAAGATGCAACACATAATATGAACTATCAAGAAGGTCACACTTCATCTTTTCACAATGAATCAATCAATAGGTTGTCATCATTTCAAAGGGAAGGTGTATTTTTTTGGAAATTTCTTTCAATCTTCTTAAGTGGATCCAAGATTCATTTTATTAAAGAAGTAAATGATTTTTGTGATGCATCAAGTTCAATTATAGATGCATCAAGTTCAATTATGCATCTATTAAATAATAAAGAAGCTATAAGTCATGCTTGATTTCATCATTAGTCATATGGGGCAGAAAGAAGGAACAAAGATAATCATACATTGTTGCATGAAAGACACTATCCAATTCATCTCATCTTAATCTTATTGGACAACCACACATCACTTAAGATGGTGAGCTTTCAAGTCACCACCATAAATGACACATGTCTTCCTAGTACAATTAAAGCAAGAAGATATGGTGTTAGTTTGTTGGACAAGATCAAAAGGACCTAGATGATTGTGAAGACCAAGTAACAAACCTTTGGGGGCAGCAAGAAATTGTTAGGGAAATCATGAAGATTGGAGTAGTCATCAGGAAAGGAACAACCACTAAGTTTCAAATCAGTGTAGTAAAAATAATGAGAAGTCATAGTCACCTTGTATTAAAGAGATAGTACTTCAAGCTTGGTGTCTTACATTCAAATGAGACAACCATATACAATAGTTTGCAGTCACATAACATTCTAGTCTTAATAGATTTGCATTTGTTGAAAAATAGTGAAGACATGAAGCTTCAAAAAGGGAGTTTGTTTCTTGATGCACATCAAGTCCTATAGTAAGATAAAAAAAAGCATGTAAGAGGAACTATCAATTTTGAAGGTGGCCACAAGTCATATTTGAATGACTGTTATAATACTCTAAGAAACAACCATTTGATGCTTTAGGACAACAAGGTTCAAAAGAAAATGTAATTCATACAACTATGAACAAAATGGAAGCAAATCACTTCAAAATAAAGGAAGAATTTAAGTTTTCTCAACATTATTCTTTGGAAAGAATGAAGAATCTTGAGACTACACTATTTTAATCACAACAAAAGAATAGTGATGTTAAGATGCAATAAGTCTCAATGAAGTCAATGAACCATGCACTCACATATTTCTAGATCTTCAAGCTAGATTAAGCAAAACCAAAGATTGGTGGATTTGACTAATATCAATGCAAGATTGAGATTACAATGAACAAAGTGAAGCAACCATCTACATTAGCTACAACCATGATGATATCAGGCACAATGAATATAATGCATTTCAAACAATAATGTCTTTCAATAGAGCATCCCCTAAGCATGATCATCAAAAAAGCTATTTAGAGAGAATGTATTTCACAAAGGATGCCAACACTTGAACATTTGAAAGCATTACTAACAATCAAGAGGTGCAAGATAGTGCAAAAATGGAGCTTACATTCAAATGATCAACTATATACATTAGGAGACCACACAAAAGGAATCGAGCAATGGGAGAAAAGGTACTGAACATGTTATGTTTTGTATCTAGGATAAGCATCTTTCTTTCCATATGTATTGTTGCTTTTTAAATAGTCAAGAGGGTTGTTGCTACAATGCTTTTATTTAAGGAGAAAGAAAGCAAATTGAAAAGGAATATATGAGTGGGAAGCCATTTACATTCAAACAAAGTCATGTAAAAGAATGCAAACATGAGAATTTTAGATGGCAGCCCAACAAAGAGCTGGATATGTGTATAGATAAAGCAATAACAAAATTCTAGTATCCAAGATTGGGAAAATGAAATGAAAATCAATGAAGAGTCAGTCCTTAGTTTCTAGGGTCAAGTCTCCAAAGCAATAGCAGCTATAGGTCATGAGAAAGCACAACAAGCTCAAGTGTAGTTTGATTGTCACATAGGGCAATCAATTAAGTGTCAAGATTACATATGTTGCTAGGGTCCTTTTAAAACCATCAAAGGATGCATTCAGTGTGACACAATATTGCAATCTATCATTTCTTGCATTATTCTTTCAATGTATAATTCCAAAGGATGCTACAGAACTGCCATTATTGGTAGTAAGATCCCTACTCAAATCATTTCCAACTTTGAGATTCAATGCGAAACAGGGGTCATCTCTACATATCTATGGTGTTGACATTCCATGGTACTATTCACAGTGAAGCAAACATGCATGACAACCCTGCTAATCTCACAAAATCATATACATATGAAAGCTATTATAGATTACAAGTATGACTAATATTCCAATATTGCATTTGGAAAATACAAATACCTTGTCATGATAGCACTCAAGCATGATGATCATTTAAAGTAATAAGAAGAATACATAGAATCAAAGAATAAAGCCTCCATAATTCTTAGGAATTAACAAAATGGGAAAGAGATGAGTTTCCATGATGTATATCTATACCATGCTTTCCATTAAATCACGTAGCAAGTCATTTTCTTCATGGGGTTTTGTTTTAAATACAGTGCATACCAAAGAATCTTAAGAGGTATTTGTGTTTTAGAGGCTTGTGATTGAAAATTAGTAAGGAAGAGAAATCACATACATTTCTTCTATTATTCATACAGAAGGTATCATTTTTTGAAAATGATACAAGTTCCACATACAAAATGTCAAAGAAGGCAATGAGGTCAAGCTCCTAAGATAGGTGCATGGGGTATACAAAACAAAAAAGACTAAATCTTTTTGTCACTGGCTATAATTAGAAAAGAGAAAAAATGTAGAAAACCCATGAGGGGTTTTGTCTTAAATTTTTAGACCTAAAAAATATTTTTTGTGAGAAATGAAACTACCCAAATGTAGAGTAATTTTATTTTTAGAATGACAAATGTGTCAAATTCTAGCTATTCATTCATACTGGTGGCCTAATAAAAGCCACTTTCTTGCACATTGACAGAAACCCATCTGGGTTTGTGATAGAAATTACAAATTTAAGTGTTTTGAAAGTGAGATTTCATGAAATTATTCAAAACAAACATGAAGGCAACAAAAAATCACTACATTCATGGTCATGGTTTGAAGTGTGTTTTTCTTCACAAAGTCAAGAAAACCCACTCTGGGTTGTTATGAAATTACAAATACATAAATGGTGGAGGGGTTTCATATAGATATTCAAAAGCAACAAAATTATGCCCAAATCCTAGTCAATTCTTCATGGTCGTGCCCAAAAAACCAATTTTCTTCACAAAATCAAAGAACCCATTTGGGGTTTGTTCATAACTTCAAATACAAAGGTAAAAAACTAGTTTTTTCTTCTCAGGATGCAAAACCCATCCGGGTTTGTGTTAAAAGTGTAATTACAAAGACATTAAATTAGAATAGCATGGAGTTGTTGTCTTTCATAAATGAGTAAAGGAAATGTCAAAGGAAAACCAATAGCTCCTTCATGGTCACAGCCTAAAAGAGAGTTTTTTCACTAAATAACAAAACCCACTTGGGGGTTTATGATTTAAACTTCAAATACAAGAAAAGAAACTAACTTTGAACATTATACTTGTATGGAATCTCGAGTTTGAGCTTTATATGTAGAAAATGGAGGGATACAAAGCTAAAGTGAGCTTACCTGAGCTCAAACAACATTGATATTGAAATATGTAAACATTTTGATATAGATTGCTTCCATTATTAGCTTCAAAAGATCAAACTCATGGTGGTTGAAGCAAGAAAGAATAACCACAGAAAAATGGAGGTCAACAAAATGATTAGAAAAGCACTTACAATCGCAACCTTTACTCATGAAATGGTTGTCAAAAGATGGAAAAAAGGCTAGATTTTATTCAAAAATAACAATTACCTCTTCATTTCTAGATGAAATCACAAAAACCAGTCAAAGATTTGCCAAGAAAAATCATTTTCCAATGCTCCCATCAAACCCCATGGTAGAAAAGTGGAGCTATCTAGAAGGTTTGATACCAAATGAATGAATATTTTTCTTTTTTTCCCATGTTTTGTTTAGGGTTTGTAACCCTATAGTGGTCGACCAAGGTGTTTTTTGCCTTGTTTTTAAAAAAAAGCAAAACATTTTAATGTGCTACATGGGTTTGGGGTTAAGTCTATCCTTAGGAATTTTTTTCCTTGTGATGAAGTTTTAAGACTTAAAAATTTTGTCTTATATTCATTCAATGAGAAACCATGTGCCTTGTTTTGAAATATGCTAAGTCTTCTAGAATTTGAAATATGCCTTCAAAACTTTGAAAAGTGCCTCCAAAAACCTTGGATTTTCCTTATGCTCACATAGGTCAAACTATTGACCCATGTTGCATATATTTGAAAATTAAAGTTGTTGACCAAGTGATAGTCCTAAGCCACTTATGGATTTGAAATGCAGAAGTGGTGGTGAGTTAAATTTCATCAATGCCTTGGAGGAGTTTATTTTTGGCTTGAATGCTTTTACAATCATTTGAAGGATGTCATTCAGTTTGCATTTTATCACAATAAGGCATTTTTTAAGTGATTTGTAAATCACTTTTATTTAATGTTATTTATTTATTGCAAATATTGATGTAATCCAAGGAGGTGGTGGGGCTTTTTTTGCATTTGTTTTAAAATGTAAAGTAGTTTAATTAAGTGGTGTATTATGAATGACTTAACCAAATTATTATGTTGAATACAAATTAGAGTCTCGTGCTTTGGCAAAAGCACTAAAAGTGTGGGTCAAGGCTTTTAAAGACAAATGATGACTGGTAGACATGAGAAATGTGTGGAGGGTTGTATTTGACTATTTTTTGGAGGGAAGAGACTATTTGGAGGCATTTTTGTCACATTTTTAGTGTGACTATAGTCTTGGCTTGACTTTGCTTCAAGCGGAAGATAGTTTGGAGTGATTTTAGAAGGTTCTTTTTGGCCTCTTCTATTGCACTCGACCAAAACCTTCTAGATGGACTTGTGTGAATTTTTGTTTAAGTAACTTCAATATTTGTATTTGAAGTTACTTCTTTGTTTCTAGTAGATTGATAGCTTGGCTTTGGAGTTATCTTTTCAACCCTGTATACTATTGTGCATGTTTTACACACACGCCCCGCCGTATGTAGGGATCCCATTTTTTTCACTCCCGACAGGCTGCTTTGCTTCTATCTTGTTTTGCATGCCCAATTTTCCAAGCCCAAATTGGTCATGTGCCTTCAAACGATCAAATCCCCTACCCAAATTCACCTACTTGCGGTATTCAAATCTACGGAGAAATAAGGTCCACCGTCTCTTTTTCTGCCTTTGTCTTATTTTTGTTGTTTGGAAACATCTGTGGACCCCCGTCGCTCTGGTTTCCACATTTTTTACTTTGGGGCCAACCTTTTTTGGATCTGGGATGTGTTTGATGTGCTTAAATGAATTGCCAAGGTTTCGTCAACGTTCCGTTAAGTTTCGATGGTTTCAGAACTTTCCCTTTGGAATTCCCTTCCTCTTTGGCTATTTGGAAACATTCGTGGACCCTCGTCACTCCAGTTTCCACATTTTTGACTTTGGGGTAACCTTTTATGGATTTGGGATGTGTTCTTAATGCCTAAGTGAACTGCCAAGGTTTCGTCAACGTTCTGTTAAGTTTTGATGGTTTCGGAACTTTCCCTCCAAAATTCCCTTCCTCTTTGGTTGTTTGGAAACATCCATGGAACCTCGTTGCTTCGGTTTCCACATTTTTTACTTTGGGGGCAACTTTTTTTGGATTTGGGATGTGTTTGATGTGCTTAAATGAACTGCTAAGGTTTTGTCAATGTTTAGTTAATTTTTGATGGTTTCAAAACTTTCCCTCCAGAATTCCCTTCCTCTTTGGCTGTTTAGAAACATCTGTGGACCCCTGTCTCTCTGGTTTCCACATTTCTGACTTTGGGGGCAACCTTTTTTGGATTTGGGATGTGTTTGATGTGCTTAAACGAATTGCCAAGGTTTCATCAATGTTTCGCTAAGTTTCAATGGTTTCAAAACTTTCCCTCTGGAATTCCCTTCCTCTTTGGCTATTTGGAAACATCTGTGGACCCTCGTCGCTTCGGTTTCCACATTTTTGACTTTGGGGGCAACCTTTTTGGGATTTGGGATGTTTTTGATGTGCTTAAATGAACTGCCAAGGTTTTGTCAACATTCGGTTAAGTTTTGGTGGTTCCGGAGCTTCGTCCCCCTTTGGTTGTTTTGGAACATCAGTGGAGCCCTGGTGACCCTGCCTCTGAAGCCTGGCCCCTCCGTGGCCATTTTTGGGACTCCACCTCTCTGTGGCCATTTTGAACTTTCGCTTTTTTTGAAATGGGTCCAATATTGAGGAAGTTTTTCTGGGCACTCTTCCTTCCCCTTTTCCCATGTGCTATAATCGAAAAATCTTGATTTTGCTAAATTTTGTGAGGTCCGGGAACTTCCCTTCCGATTTGTTGTCCCTCATTTGCTGCCTGCCCCCTCTGGCCAGCATTAATGTTTATGGTCCAAATGAGCTCCAAGTATGAATTTTTTATCTTTTGATGATGCATGGATGGTTCTAACAAGGATTTTGCAAGATTTGACTAACATTTTCCTTAATTTTTGTATGAAAGCACTTACGACATTTCATGTACGCAGGATTCAAGGAGCCTACTGCAGGTCTATCAAGAGACCCATCGAGAAAGCTAAACAAGGCATATAGCTCCTATCACCATTCATTTCATGTTCACCTCTCCCGCTAGCACCCACCAATAGGGTCGGCATTGGAAGAAGGCCTATTCCAAGGAAGTCAAGGACAAAAATGCAAGGGGGTGGCCTTGAAGAAAGCATAAGGAAGCTGTCCGCCCAAATTAGGGGCAACCAATCTATTGATGCCAATTGTCAATGGGCGCATTTGATCCAAGGAAGAACACTGCAAACACACCAAGTAAGAAGGAATCTTTCAGGTAGTTTTAGCTACAGTAAAAGGGCAATCAGCTAAATGACAAAACTGCTATAGCACCTGGGCACTAGGTGACAAAACAGGGAAAATGACAAATGATGGATTTTAAAATTGCTGGATAATGAGGGGTAGGTGAAACCCTAATGTAGTCAAATCTGGGCCATTCATTGGAAATTGATCCTATCCATTCATTTGGTCTTTGGAAAACTATAAATAGGGGCTTACCCCTCATTTGTAAGGGTTGGAGAGCTGTTGTAAAAAACATTTTGTAGCAATAGAAGACAACATTGTATGATTTTATGGATGTTCTCTTTGATTTTGCTCATCTTGCATGCATGGTTCTACTTCCATATTAGTTTTAGTATTAGTTTCTTGAATGGCTGTCATGATGGTGTTGCTGTTATAGTATTTGATGAGCTCCCAGCCCATACTTTTAGCACTTGTTGATGACAAGTGGCTGTGCAAAGTTAGCCTAGGCTTCTTTTTGTCATTGTTGCAACCTACTTCAATTGCATGTTCATGATGTGTATGTGTAATTTGAAAATCAGCAGACCTTAGAAGATTGCACTAGTTTTGTGTAGCTGTAGGTGTCTCTTGGTCAAGCAAAACTCAGTTTAGGAAGCTTGTCTACTTTAGCAACCACCATTGTTACTGTTCATTCATAGCTTAGGATTAGAATAGCTTTCTTAACCTTCTCTTTTTGTTGTTTCTTTTAATCCTTGGTTGGAGTAGGACCCAAATCATCACCATGAAGCTAAATCCGATGAACTTGATGAGTTTCAACTTGCTATTTTGAGTGGACAGCCACTGTTCATTCACTTTTAGCAATTTGAAACTGCATTTTCAAACACAACTTCCCATGCTTTGTAACTCATTTGTAAGTCCGCCTTGTGATTCCAACAAATCACATAAAACAATTGAGATATTCCAAGCACTATCAAGACTTGACATTAGAGACCTTGGGATAGTGTTCTGCAATCTGATTGTGGAAGATTTTCTTTCAAGAGAGGTAGTGCACCTATGCACTGCTTATGTTCAGAAGTGCATAAAAAACACATCAACATAACTGGTGCTAGACGGAGGGCATAAGATGTTGAGGCTACAAAGGTGAAAGTTGGAAATCGAAAAGAGAACTTTCAAAGAAGAAATCTAAGATAGGGAGATCTCTTTCATTAATGCTAAAAATCAAAAAAATTTGAAGGCAAAAGAAGCTAAGTCAAAATGGAGCAGCATGCACAAATTGACATCACTTGGTTGCATTCAGATTTGAATAAGAGACTGAAGAATCCATTACAACAATTTGCATTAGCGAATAGATGTTGGATCCATTGCACTCATAGGCATAGCGAGCTACGATGTCTCACATTCTTGAGCAGAATTGAAAGGGTATTGCAGGTAGAAATTCCCTTTTGGGAAATCTATTAGCCTTTAGCCCTTGCAGACTCAGAGGAAGAATTGACAACCATGGAAGCCAAGGCATTCAAGGAGCTAAACCAGGAACATTTGAGTAGCAAGGATGGACCAAGATTGGAGGAAATATTGATGTCTAGTTGGTGCAGATTCCACAATGCACCCCACTTTGAATTCACTTGCTCGTCATGTAACAACATTGTCGCTCAAGCTAAGGGTTGTTTGAACAAGTTGGAGCAGCCAACTATCAATGGGGAGAAGTCATCCCATGAGGCAGAAGAGCTATCAAAATTTGTAGGATAGTACCTTGAAGATAAACCAACTAGTTGGACACAAGTTGTTGTTGGGACAACAAACATAGAAAATGAAAACCATGAGGGAGGAGCTGAAAGTCTTGGGACAGCAAAGTGCATTGATGAAAATATGATTGTAACTAGTTTAGTAGGCTTCCCATCCATCGAAGAAGAGCAGTCCTCCATTCAAGAAGAGGAGCGAATGACAATTGAAGATGAATTAACAGAATTTGCAGTAGTATATGCTAAGATAGCCAACACAGATGCTGAAAATCAAGAAGAGGAGACTGAAAGCCTTGGGGCAACAGAAGGAGATGGTCAAAGAATAAGCAAAATTAGGTTGGAAAACCTCTCCATCTACAATGGTAGTGATCAAGAATCTAAAAATGCAGATTTGGGGGAGTGGGAACAACCACTCGCCATGGTTGTCTACCATCAAGCTTCTTTTTCAAGTGATGATGAGGACTCGATCATGGAGAGATATGACTAGCTCGTCTCTAGGTTGGCAAAGGATTGGTCAAAGCTGAAATACCAAGTGGATTTGGAGGTGCTACTATTGCCAAATTGGTGCAGACTTCATGATTCATCACACTCTAAGTTTGCATGTGAGTTATGCAAAGAAGCCATTAAGAAAGTCAAAGGACAAGTGAGGCAACTAAGCATACCACTTCCTGTAGTTGCTTCAAGGATGGAACATGAAGAACAAGAGCCTAAATTGAGTGATGAATCAGCTAAAGGTAGGCCTCAAGAGGATGTTGGGACAGCAATAGAAGAAGGACAACAATATAGTCTCAGACTTCCGAGTGATGAAGTAGATCAAGTAAGAATGTTGTCCACCAGTCACCAAGAGGTTCTTCCTCTTGAGGAGCTATTGTGTACCATGGATGATGGGATTTTTGGCAAGTCTTTGGAGGGAAATTGTGCAGTAGACTTTGGTCCCCTTGATGAGGTTCCATCAATTGATGACTTCTTTCCATTGGGGGTTGCACTATGGAGGTATGATCATGCCAAGGAAGAGCACATCTCAGAAGATGGTAGCAATGAATACATACTCCTTGTTCCTCAAACAGTGATGCACTAGAGTTTCTAGACTGGGAGAGGAGTTCCTTCTCCATTTACAGTGATAGTGAGCAAGAGGAAACGAGTGAACGTCATGATGAGATGCATGAACAACAAAAAGAAGAAGACAAAGGTGGAGGTGCTAAGATAGCTGCTAATAGAGATGAAGCACTCGACCGACTACAAGATGCAACTTGGAGCCCTTCTGCCATGATTGTTGTCGATCCTCCTTCACATTCAGGGAGCTGCAATAGGGCAACTTTGTCCATGTCATTATCCCATGACATTGAACATCATAAAAAAGAGGTTGATACTTGGGGAAGGAGATGGGACAACATGCTACCCCTTGAAGACAATAATCAAGAAGAGGTTTGGCAACGGAAACCTAGGAAGATGAGGTGTACTTCCTCAAGGAACAACCAGTGGAGGTTGTGGATCCCATTGGTAGATTAGAAGAGTTGTTTGCTACCCCATCCTCCCAGCCTTATGCCAGCTTAATGTCTAAAATGTTGCACCCTCCACCGTGCCCACCCAAGGCTACCAATGCAACGATCAACGATGTTGTGCTTGCTCTCGATTGTCCAACACTACCACCTCCATGTGACAGCATCCAGGTTCTATCCTTCCTTGCCCCTATTATTTCTCATAATTGCACTTATTATTTTGATTATGGGAATGAGGGAAAATGAACTTGCTTATGGATTAACCATGGGTTCAACGAGCCTCCTCAATTGCTTATTTTTCATGATGACGTGATTGAACTTGAGTGCTGAGACATTGAATTTCTTTTTTCAGAATATAAAGATAAATTTTCATGGTTAAGAATGATAACGATTACTTGTTTGCTTGTGCATGCATTACAAAATCCAATGAACGTTAATGTCAGCTCGTTTTGCCTGAACATAGTGCTTTGTAAATATCTTTGTACATAGCCAGTTTTGAGTAGTTGTAGCGCTCGGGGGATGATAAAAAAAAGAATTTTAAATTGTTCAATCCGTTTCAAAAGGTTTTCAAGTAAATAATATCATTCATAAAAGCTTCCAAAATGAGCTCAATAAAAGAGAATTAAATTGCATTTTATGTATATAAATAATAACATTGTAATTTATCAAGATTATGCACATGGAAAAAGTATGGCAAAAGTACATCAATAAATTTTCATAAATACATATTCATCCATACTCGGAAGAGATCAATAATTCCAATAGAAACATATTTTTCAATGCTACGTCATAAAACTTTAATTCTACACATCAATGTTACATTAGATTCTTTCATGCAATACTTCTATTTCAAAGTTTCAATAATGAATGTCAAATACATATACATATACAATGGGGCTTTACAAGCCATTCTAGAATGATACACAAGTACATCAATAGAAAATAAAACTCTGACCCTCCAACCGCCATGACACCATCGGTCTTCTTGCGAGCTGGGGACAAGAGTGTGATTCAGGTGCCTTTTCCGCCCAACCATGAAGTACATGACTTCCAAGGGTTCCTTCCTATCTCGAACGAATCCATGGCCCTGCATAAAGGAGCCTAGCAACCTGACACAATAGATCAGGAGGGAACTCTCGATGCATGCTTGGTGCCTATATGCATTTCTAATATGAGAAAACATATTTCTTGCAATAGGAGGTGGCAGAGACTCAAATACATATATTTCTAGGCTTTTAAAACAAATCCATCTATTTCAATGGTACAAGTTCTTGGCCAAGCATAAATAAAATAAACAAGTGGTAGTTTTAGAAAAGGTAAAACTACCGTCTCTGTGGGTCCACCTTTGGCATCCTATCCTGAAAGTTACCAAAATACAGTATAATAAAGTGCAAGAACAAAAAGTTGTACATTTTCCATACATGCTTCATGCATTTTATTGATTCTAAAAGAATTTTCTTTCATTTATCCACATTCATACAAAGATTGCTTTTTAAACTAATTTCCATGCATACTTAGGTTTCAAATGAGAGTTTTAAAACATCTTTTGAATTCCATTTGAACAAAAGAAAAGGTTGTAAGTTTCAGTATTAAAATGACATTTGCTCTTTTCTTAGTAATTTTCTCTGATTTGGTAAAGGAATCTGTTTTCACTCCAAGCTACTCTCTTGAAGGTTCTTGTTCAAGTTTGGTGTTTCAAATGTAAAAATGCATGTACATCATGATACTTTCAGTGTATGAGCATAGTAGAGGAAATAATTTTTTGTATAAAATAGTGTTCTCAGATTTATGTATATTTTTTTATATTTTCAGCATTCAAGTTGGTTTAAAAGTGGAATTCCCAATTTGCTACAGGTTTTTGGTTAACAATAATATACAGAAACATGTTAATTCTTCAGAAAAACAGAGGTTTGGAAACTTGCATTTGAGTTTTATATTGTGTACCAATATTCAGAAATTTACATCTGTAAGTAAGCGTAAGACAATGTGACCAAAGAAGATCACCAATTTACATGGTTCTCAGAGGTACATTTTCATATTTCCAGGTTCAAAATACTAAGATGTTTATATATATATTTGACAGAAATTATATCACATTCTGAAGATGGTTTTCTTGTATAAATTCACATTTATGTATATATATATATGTTTTAAATAAAAAGAAGTATATATTTACATACTGTTCTCACGTTTTCTGGCCATGCACACAGAAAAGAGCATTATACAGGGTTCTAAGCAAGTGATAAGCACCCTAATGGTGCTGGGAGGCCTTGCCTCTCCCATGGGGAGGGCACAGGCTATGAGGAGGTCGCGCCCCCTCCACAGGCCGCGACCTGTGGAGGGCGCAAGCCTCCCCATAGAGCCGTGACATTCCTTTGGGAAGGGCTGGGGATTAAAATCCCTCCCCCTACAGTAAAAAAAATTCTTTAAAAAAAAAAAAAAGAATTCGCCCAGCATTCAACTGCAATTAAATTCATTTCCAAAGAATTTCGAATTAATGTCTAGTAAAATTTACTTGTGAAATTATGTGTGTATATATATATATATATGTATATATGCACAGGAATGTAATTCTTGTGTGTGTGTATATATATATATGATTTCATAGCTTTTTTTTCTCACAAATTTTTATGTACAAAAGAATAGAAAATGAGGGAAGTTTTATGAAATGCAGATTTGCAACAAATTATAACCCTGATCTGGAAGAAAGAGATTGTATATTTTCTCTATAATGCAACAAATGAGAAAAAGGTTTTTACCCAGATTTAAAAATAAAACTGGAAGACATTTCTCAGATATTTGTAATCATTTTCATAGAATGACACATGCAATTTCTCCAATTTCTTACTAAAATTTAAACTGGTTTAAAAGCAATAATGGAAAAACCTGGCAGGTTACTCCAGTTGCAGATGTCCAGAATTACCTTCAGTCTCCTTCTTCCTGATCCTTGGTTATCTTCTAAATAATGTTCTCTTCTCTCCCCTTAAAGCTTTATTCCTTCTTCCAAGAGTCATGCAGACCATTTCAAAATGACAAATGTGTATTTTTCTTGGCAAATTTTTACGTGCAAATTAAAGAGGTAGCCACTTACCGAGAGCATTGTTGGTTTTAAGGAGAATTTTTCCAGAGCCCAAGGTTTCTCGGGACTGTTTGTTTTTCCTTCTCCAAATTTTGGACTTAGGTTTAAACATATGCAAACAAAGATATTTCCTTTTTATCATATGCAAATATAAAATGTTTCCTCTTTATTTTAATTTCCTAATTAAATAAAATTTAATAAACAGATTTTCTATTATTGCACAGAAAATGGAATATACTAAATAAAATAAATCATAAATCTTTCCATAACTTTAATTGATAATTATTGTTTTTATCATTTACTTATTCAAACCATTTATTACCTATTTGTAAGCAATTCAAAACAATCATATTGAAACAAACATTGCCTAAATGCAACTATATGATTTTTAGGTGTTGTGTGTGTGATCAAGAGTTCCTCCTCTTTTACCCTATCGGGAAGCTAGCCTTCTTTTTCTTCAATCACACTCTTGGTCTTCGACTACCTACAACTCAAATGCACTCAGGCCTGCAACAACGAAATTGTATTAGTAACCAATATAGAAATATAAATCAAAGCAATAATTAAATCAATACTTCTATTTTGTTCTATCTTGTATATTTTAAAATAAAATGCGTTCATAATTCCAAAAGCAAATATATTTTTTTTTTACATTTCCATACACCAAAGCATTGTATTATATCATATTACTCTAACACGCACCATCATTCATATAATAAATCCCACAAAGTCATGGTCAAAACAACATCAAATCCTGAGATGTGACATCCTTCCCCACTTGGAAGAGACATCGTCTCGATGTCTAAAAGCAAGTTACATAACAAAATTGAGATACTAGTATATCGTAAGTCTCTACATAAAAGAAAATAAGAGTATGTTAAGATCTCAAATGAGGAAAGACTCTATCTATATCCTCAGCATTCTCCCAGGTGGTATTATCCACCGAATACTGGTCCCACTGGACCCTGTATTGCATAATGTCCCTATTTCGCAACTTAACGTTGCACTCTTCCAGGATCTTGACGGGCTCCACCTGTATCACCCCTGGGTCCTAAACCTGCAATGCACACCAATCAAGGATATGAGCAATATCTGGATGGTAAGGCTTAAGTACTGAGACATGAAATAAATTATGTATCCGGGATAGAGCTGGTGGCAGATCAAGCCTATAAGCAACTGGATTCACCACCTACAAAACATCAAAAGAGCGAACAAACCTAGGGGCCAACTTAGAGTTCTTTCCAAAAGAGATTGAACTCTTATGCAGTCGAACCCTCAAAAAGACCTTATCTCTTGCAAAGAACTGCCTAAAGCTTCGGTTCTTGTCTGCTAGACTTTTCTATCTATCTGCAGCTTGTTTCAATTTTTCCTTAATGATTTTCATTTGGTCTTCCATTTCTCTGAGCATCTCAGGGCCAATCACAACCCTGTCTTCTACTCTGTCCCAACTAATGGGTATCTGACATTTACGTCCATAAAGAGCTTCAAAAGGTCCCATACCCAAAGAAGCATGGTAGGAGTTGTTGTAAGTAAACTCCACCAAAGGAAAATACTCCTCCCACTTATGTTGCTACTCCATACAGTACATGCGGAGATCTTCTACTACCTGATTCACCCTCTCCGTCTGACCATCGGTCTGAGGATGATATGTGGAACTGAAATTAAATTTAGTTCCTAGGGAAGAGTTCAATGTGATCCAAAACCTGGAAGTCATCCGAGTGTCTCGATCTGAGATGATCGTTTCTGGCACTCCATGCAAACGGAAGATTTCCTGAACAAATTTTCTTGCTAAAACCATTGATCCATCCTTGAGGTTTCTAGGAATGAAATGAGCAACCTTCGTCAACTTATCCACCACAACTAAGATGGTATCATGTCGGTTCCTAGACATTGGCAACCCCTAAATAAAATCCATAGTGATAACCTGCCATTTATACTCTGGCACCCTATGAGGATATAAGAGTCCTGCCGGATGCACATGCTCAGCCTTGACTTGCTGGCATTCCAAGCATCGGGCTACATATGACGTAATATCCTTTTTAAG
Organism: Sequoia sempervirens; assembly: GCA_007258455.2. NCBI lineage: Eukaryota > Viridiplantae > Streptophyta > Pinopsida > Cupressales > Cupressaceae > Sequoia > Sequoia sempervirens. The sequence goes on along the minus strand of VDFB02090334.1, from coordinate 325,671 downwards.
TCCTAGCTAGAAGTATAGTGGCCTAAGTCCTTCCATCATCTTTGTAATACCGGGATGTCTTGAGTATGGTGCATTGTGGAACTCCTCTAGCGCCAACTCTCTCAAGTTTGTAGAACTAGGAATGTACATCCGCCCCTGGAATCTCAAGAGCCCATCCAATTCAAACACATAACCCTCATATCAATGATATGAGGAATTCACCCCTAGGGCTTGTTTCGCCTTTTCATAATGTTCATCCCCAAGTGAGGATTGTACTACCTGATGCCTGAAATCTGATTTTATGGTAACCATGGCTGCAAGGTGCCTCCTTCTACTCAAGGCATCAGCCATCCTATTTTCCTTACCCTTAATATATTCAATTCCAAAGTCGTATTCACTCAAGAATTCTAGCCATCACCTTTGTTGGGCATTAAGATTGGGTTGAGTGAAGATATATCTTAATCCTGCATGGTCTGTCTTTAGCTCAAAAGGCTTTCCCAAGAGATAATGTCTCCACATCTGTAAAGCATGGACTATGGCTGCCAATTCTAAGTCATGTGGTACATAGTTTAATTCATGTTGCTTTAACTTCCTCGATTCATATGCTACCACTTGCCCTTCTTGCATAAGAACTGCTCCTACCCCTTCCCCTGATGCATCCGTAATAACTATAAAATGGCCATTCAGATCTGGTACAACCAGGATGGGTGCAGTAGTGAGTTTCTCCTTAAGTAGCTGAAAAGCTCTCTCACACTTATCACTCCATTCAAACTTCTTTTCTTTCTTCTACAGTGCAGTGATGGGTGCTGCAATTGTTGAGAACCCCTGAACAAATCTCCTATAATATCTTGCAAGACCCATGAAACTTTGAACTTCAGAGACATTCTGTGGAGCTGGCCAATCCATAATTGCCTTAATCTTTTCTGGGTCCACCTTTACCCCTTCTGCTGAAATTACGTGTCCCAAATAGTGCACTTCATATTGGAAGAAAGTGCATTTAGACATCTTTCCATACAACTTATGTTCCCTCAGTCACTGCAACACAATTCTCAAATGCTTCTCATGTTCTTCCTCTGACTTAGAATAGATCAAGATATCATCAAGAAAGATTAGGACAAAGTTATCCAAACAATCTCGGAAGACACTATTCATCAGGTTCATGAAAGCTACAGGAGCATTACTTAGCCCAAATGGTAGCACTGTAAACTCATAGTGCCCATACCTTTTTCTGAAGGCAGTTTTATGAATGTCTTCTTCCTTCAATCTCAACTGGTGGTATCTTGATCTTAAATCAATTTTTGAGAATACCTTGGCATCTTTCAGCTGGTCAAACAAGTCATCAATGCATGGGAGCATGTATTTATTCTTGATAGTGACCTTTTTAAGCATCCTATAGTCAATGCATAACCTAAAGGTCCCATCCTTCTTTTTCACAAAAATAACTGGAGCTCCCCAAGGCGACACGCTTGGCCTAATAAGACCCTGCTTCAACAATTCTTCTAGTTGGGCCTTAAGCTCAAATAATTATGTTGTGTTCATCCTGTAAGGAGCCTTAGACTGAGGTTCTGCTCTTGGAGTCAAATCTATAGAAAAATCAAACACACACCTAGGCGGTAGCTCAATAAGCTCTATAGGAAAAACATCCTCAAATTCTTTCAGAATGGGATGATCATTAATTGAGGATTCTTTCTCATCAAGGTCCTTGACCTTTATTGCAAAGATAATGCATCCCTTCCGACTTGCCTTTTTCAACTGCATGGCGGAGACTTTCCTAAGCTCTAATGGCTTTTTAATGCCACAAAGCTCCACATGGTTTCCTCGGTCATCAAGACACTTTATTGACTTCTCTTCACAATCCACAAGAGCCTTATGTTCAGAGAGCCAATTTATCCCTAATATCACATCATAAGACCCCAACAGTGTAACATACAAATTCACTTGCATTTGAAGGTTAGGGATTTCAAGTTTAATAAAATACATGCATTGCTCTACCTTCCTCTCTACCCGGTTTCCATACTGAACTTTCCAAGAATTCGCCATAAAACTCGGTCTAAATGATAACTTATTCAAAAAATGAGGATCTACAAAACTATCAGTAGCACCAGTGTCAATCAAAACAGAAACAGGGCATCCAAATAATTTACCCAACAGCTGGATGGGAGTGGCTTGATAATCTGCTTGGCAATTGTCAACCGCCGCATGAATATGATGCTGATTCCTGTTATTCTGTTTGTTATTCCTTTGAGGGAACACACTGGCGTAATGCTCTCCACCACAAATATAACAACCCCCATGAGGTGCTTTGGGCTTGTTAGAAAAATCTCTCCTATTATTATCGTTCCTTTTATTGAAATTGCCCCTCTTGTTATTATTGTTCCTGTTTCCATCATTGCAGTTCTGAGGACTACCATCCCTCTTCAGATTTTTGATTTGCCTATTTTCATTCCCTTGATTTTCCAATTTGCTCTGACCACCGTGATTGTTATTACCTTGACGATTTCCCTGGAACTTCTTATTGCCATACTTGGCTTCCCTGCTCTTCTTATAGTTAGCAGCTTGCTGCAGCTTGTACTCCTTTTTAATTTCCAAATCAAAAACTTCATCCATGGTGGTTGGATTATGCAGATCTATTTCATTTCCAATTTGAGGTCTAAGCCCAAAAATAAATTTTTGAACTCGAAACCTCTCATCATGCTGGTATTGGGGTGCATACTTGAGCATGTGAGAGAATTTCTTCCAATACTGAGTCACTGTCATGCCACCCTGTATGAGTACCTGGAATTCTATCATTTTCTTATCAAAGTAAGATTGTGGTAACCACCTCTTCCTAAATAATTGTAGAAACTTATCCCAAGTTAACTTCCCATGCATAAACTGCTTATCCGCCCTTTCATTTTCCCACCAAGTAGCAGCCTAACTGGTGAGCTGATAAGAACCCCATTCAACCTTTGTTTCATCTGATAAATTTTGAAGGGAAAAATACCTCTCCATTTCTATAACCCAGGCTTCTGCCCCATCTCCAAGGGTTTTCCCATCAAACTTCGGAGGAGCGACCTTCTTTAGGTCTTTTCCCAACTCCTCAGCCACCCTATTTAGATTTCCCTCATTTCCAGGTGGTTCAACATTTGTTTCTCCATCGGTTTCATTTGTGTTTAATCCTTGACGGCCAATTCGCCTCTCCTATTCTAGTTCTTCAATTCTAACCCCCTGACTTTGCAGCAAGGCCAAAATTTGGTCCAATTTATCATTGGGACCTCCACGAGATCCTCCAATTTGCTGGTACACTCTATTCTCCATTCAAGGTCACCCTGGATAAAGCACAACATCATATGTAGTTAGGAATAGGTCCTAGAGTTGAACCTTGCCGCTCTGATACCAAGATGTAGCGCTTGGGGGATAATAAGCAAAAGTATTTTAAATTGTTCAATCTATTTCAAAAGGTTTTCAAGTAAATAATATCATTCATAAAAGCTTCCAAAATGAGCTCAATAAAAGAGAATTAAATTGCATTTTATGTATATAAATAATAACATTATAATTTATCAAGATTATGCACATGGAAAAAGTATATCAATAAATTTTCATAAATACATATTCATCCATACTTAGAAGAGATCAATAATTCCAATAGAAACATCTTTTTCAATGCTACATCATAAAACTTTAATTATACACATCAATGTTACATTAGATTCTTTCTTGCAATACTTCTATTTCAAAGTTTCAATAATGAATGTCAAATACATATACATATACAATGGGGCTTTACAAGCCATTCCAGAATGATACACAAGTACATCAATAGCAAATAAAACTCTGACCCTCCAACCGCCATGACACCATCGGTCTTCTTGCGAGCTGGGGCCAAGAGTGTGATTCAGGCGCCTTTTCTACCCAACCACGAAGTACATGACTTCCTCGAGTTCCTTCCTAACTCGAAGGAATCCCCAACCCTACATAAAGGAGCCTAGCAACCTGACACAATAGAATAGGAGGGAACTCTCGATGCATGCCTGGTGCCTATATGCATTTTTAATATGAGAAAACATATTTCTTCCAACAGGAGGTGGCAAAGACTCAAATACATATATTTCTAGGCTTTTAAAACAAATCCATCTATTTCAATGGTACAATTGCTTGGCCAAGCATAAATAAAATAAACAAGTGGTAGTTTCAGAAAAGGTAAAACTACCATCTATGTGGGTCCACCTTCGGCATCCTGTCCTAGAAGTTACCAAAATACAGTACAATAAAGTGCAAGAACAAAAAGTTGTACATTTTCCATACATGCTTCATGCATTCTATTGATTCTAAAAGAATTTTCTTTCATTTATCCACATTCATACAAAGATTGCTTTTCAAACTAATTTCCATGCATACTTAGGTTTCAAATGAGAGTTTTAAAACATCTTTTGAATTCCATTTGAACAAAAGAAAAGGTTGTAAGTTTCAGTATTAAGATGACATCTGCTCTTTTCTTAGTAATTTTCTCTGATTTGGTAAAGGAATCTGTTTTCACTCCAAGCTACTCTCTTGAAGGTTCTTGTTCAAGTTTGGTGTTTCGAATGTAAAAATGCATGTACATCATGATACTTTCAGTGTATGAGCACAGTAGAGGAAATAATTTTTTGTATAAAATAGTGTTCTCAGATTTATGTATATTTTTCTATATTTCCAGCATTCAAGCTGGTTTAAAAGTGGAATTCCCAATTTGCTACAGGTTTTTGGTTAACAATAATATACAGAAACAGGTTAATTCTTCAGAAAAACAGAGGTTTGGAAACTTGCATTTGAGTTTTATATTGTATACCAATATTCAGAAATTTACATCTGTAAGTAAGCATAAGACAATGTGACCAAAGAAGATCACCAATTTACATGGTTCTCAGAGGTACATTTTCATATTTCCAGGTTCAAAATACTGAGATGTTTATATATATATTTGACATAAATTATATCACATTCTGAAGATGGTTTTCTTGTATAAATTCACATTTATGTATATATATATATATATATATGTTTTAAATAAAAAGAAATATAGATTTACATACTATTCTCACGTTTTCTGGCCGTGCACACAGAAAAGAGCATTATACAGGGTTCTACGCAGGTGATAAGCACCCTAATGGTGCTGGGAGGCCTTGCCTCTCCCATGGGGAGGGCACAGGCTATGAGGAGGTCGCGCCCCCTCCACAGCCTGTGGAGGGTGCGAGCCTCCCCACAGAGTCGTGCCCTTCCTTTGGGGAGGGCTGGGGATTAAAATCCCTCCCCCTACAGTAAAACAAATTCTTTAAAAAAAAAAAATAGAATTCGCCCAGCATTCAACTGCAATTAAATTCATTTCCAAGGAATTTCAAATTGATGTCTGGTAAAATTTACTTGTGAAATTATGTATATATATATGTATATATGCACATGAATGTAATTCTTGTGTGTGTGTGTGTGTGTGTGTATATATATATATATGATTTCATAGCTTTTTTTTCTCACAAATTTTTTTGTACAAAAGAATAGCAAATGAGGGCAGTTTTATGAAATGCAGATTTGCAACAGATTATAACTCTGATCTGGAAGAAAGAGATTGGGTATTTTCTCTATAATGCAACAAATGAGAAAAAGGTTTTTACCCAGATTTAAAAATAAAACTGGAAGACATTTCTCAAATATTTGTAATCATTTTTATAGAATGATGCATACAATTTCTCCAATTTCTTACTGAAATTTAAACTGGTTTAAAAGCAAGAATGGAAAAACCAGGTTTTTCCAGTTGCAGATGTCCAGAATTACCTTCAGTCTCCTTCTCCCTGAGCCTTGGTTATCTTCTGAATAATGTTCTCTTCTCTCCCATTAAAGCTTTATTCCTTCTTCCGAGAGTCATGCAGACCATTTTAAAATGACAGATGTATATTTTTCTTGGCAAATTTTACATGCAAATTAAAGAGGTAGCCACTTGCCGAGAGCATTGTTGGTTTTAAGGAGAATTTTTCCAAAGCCCAAGGTTTCTTGAGACTGTTCGTTTTTCCTTCTCCAAATTTTGGACTTAGGTTTAAACATATGCAAACAAAGATATTTCCTTTTTATCATATGCAAATATAAAATGTTTCTTCTTTATTTTAATTTCCTAATTAAATAAAATTTAATAAACAGATTTTCTATTATTGCACAAAAAATGGAATATACTAAATAAAATAAATCATAAATCTTTCCATAACTTTAATTGATAATTATTGTTTTTATCATTTACTTATTCAAACTATTTATTACCTATTTGTAAGCAATTCAAAACAATCATATTGAAACAGACATTGCCTAAATGCAACTATATGATTTTTAGGTGCTATGTGTGTGATCGAGAATTCCTCATCTTTTACCCTATCGGGAAGCTAGCCTTCTTTTTCCTCAATCACACTCTTGGTCTTCGACCACCTGCAACTCAAATGCACTCAGGCATGCAACAACGAAATTGTATTAGTAACCAATATAGAAATATAAATCAAAGCAATAATTAAATCAATACTTCTATTTTGTTCTATCTTATATATTTTAAAATAAAATGCGTTCATAATTCCAAAAGAAAATATTTTTTTTTACATTTCCATACACCAAAGCATTGTATTATATCATATTACTCTAACACGCACAATCATTCATATAATAAATCCCACAAAGTCATGGTCAAAATAGCATCAAAGCCTGAGACGTGACAGTAGTATAGGTTTCCTGTAAATACTCTAGTTTATTGCTTTCCTTAGGTTAGTTGGTGTGATGTAGGTTGTTTGCTTTTGCTTTATTGTTGCTTTGCTCAGGGTCCCTCTACTTTTAGCTGGGCACATCTGTGCGCACAACAACCATACTTATCGCCTGGGGTTGTTCGACCTATTTCTTTGTCAAACTCTAATCAAGTCTTTAGAGTGGATGGTGGAGGTCTTCTATTAGTGTCAAGTGATCTAGGTGTTTAATTCAAAGATGATAAGTTGTTGGTTTAGTCTGACTTTGACCTATTTTGAAATCTTACAGCTCTTACACATCTTAAGAATTTGACGGTCACTATAGGGCCTTTTGTGAAGTCTAGTTAAGTGAAAAATCTAAAATTTTGCTCCAATGCCACTGTGATTCTCAACCCTAAGCATAAGCTTCAATTCTTGTAGGTTGAAATAAAAGAGTTGAAAAGAGTAAAGAAAGAAAGAAAGAAAACATTGAAAATTAAAAGAAAGAGAAAATTCAACTTTTCGGGGGTATCCGAGCAACTCTATCGGAGCAATGGATGCCTGACCGGCAGTAGAGAAATGTTCAGGAGAATCACAATGACAACCTCCTTGGGGCTATGGATGCCTGACTGGCAACAAGACAATCTCCCAGATAATTTTGGAGTTGGAATAAAGTACGTAGCTTAACTTGATGGAGCTTGGGTTTTTGTAGCAACTGAAGAATGGGAATTAATGCAATTGCACACACTTAGATTTTCAACATACTGAAGGTTGGGTTGGCTAATGGTTTCAATCCTTTGGTTGGACGTCTGGTTTGTTTTCCCTAGCGTGAAGGTCGGAATCAGAGATTTTGGGTTCGTGATTCCATTTTTTCATCAAAATGCTATGGAGCATTTTTCCTGCGAGTCACCATTTGTTGTGCATATTTTGCACACATGCCCTACCGTACGCAGGGACCCCATTTTTTTCACTCTCAACAGGCTACTTTGCTCCTATCTTATTTTGTATGCCCCATTTTCCAAGCCCAAATTGGTCATATGCCTTCAAACGATCAAATCCCCTACCCAAATTCACCTACTTGGGGTATTCAAATCTGTGGAGAAATGAGGTCCATTGTCCCTTTTTCTACCTTTGTCTTGTTCTTGCTATTTGGAAACATCTGTGGACCCCCATCGCTCCAATTTCCACATTTTTGACTTTGGGGCCAACCATTTTTGGATCTAGGATGTGTTTGATGTGTTTAAATGAATTGCTAAGGTTTTGTCAATGTTCCATTAAGTTTCGATGGTTTCAAAACTTTCCCTCCAGAATTCCCTTCCTCTTTAGCTATTTGGAAACATCTGTGGATCCTTGTCACTCCAGTTTCCACATTTTTGACTTTGGGGTAACCTTTTTTGGATTTGGGATGTGTTCTTAATGCCTAAGTGAACTGCTAAGGTTTCGTCAATGTTTCGTTAAATTTCGATGGTTTCAGAACTTTCCCTCCAAAATTCCCTTCCTCTTTGGCTGTTTGGAAACATCCGTGGACCCTCATCGCTTCAGTTTCCACATTTTTGACTTTGGGGGCAACCTTTTTTAGATTTGGGATGTGTTTGATGTGTTTAAATGAACTGCCAAAGTTTCGTCAACATTCCATTAAGTTTCGATGGTTTCAAAACTTTCTCTCCAGAATTCCCTTCGTCTTTGGCTATTTGGAAACATCCGTGGACCCCCGTCACTCCGGTTTCCACATTTTTGACTTTGGGGGCAACCTTTTTTGGATTTGGGATGTGTTTGATGTGCTTAAATGAACTGCCAAGGTTTCGTCAACGTTCCATTAAGTTTTGATGGTTTCAAAACTTTCCCTCTGGAATTCCCTTCCTCTTTGGCTGTTTGGAAACATCCGTGGACCCCCGTCGCTCCAGTTTCCACATTTTTGACTTTGGGGGCAACCTTTTTTGGATTTGGGATGTGTTTGATGTGCTTAAATGAACTGCCAAGGTTTCGTCAACATTCGGTTAAGTTTTGGTGGTTCCAGAGCTTCATCCTCCTTTGGCTATTTTAGAACATCCATGGAGCCCCGACAGCCTGGCCTGTGGAGCCTGGCCCCTCCGTGGCCATTTCCAGGACTCCGCCTCTCCGTGGCCGTTTTGAACTTCCACTTTTTTTGAAATGGGTCCAATATTGAGGAAGTTTTTTTGGGCACTCTTCCTTCCCCTTTTCCCATGTACTATAATCGAAAAATCTTGATTTTGCTAAATTTTGTGAGGTCCAGGAACTTCCCTTCTGGTTTGTTGTCCCTCATTCGCTGCCCACCCCCTTGGGCCTGTATTAATGTTTATGGTCCAAATGAGCTCCAAATATGAATATTTTTATCTTTTGATGATGCATGGATGGATCTAATAAGGATTTTACAAGATTTGACTAACATTTTCCTTAATTTTTGTATGAAAGCACTTACGACATTTCATGTACGTAGGATTCAAGGAGCCTACTGCAGGTCTATCAAGGACCCATCGAGAAAGCTAAACAAGGAAGGCATATAGCTCTTGTCACCATTTATTTCATGTTCACCTCTCCCGCTAGCACCCACCAATAGGGTCGGCATTGGAAGAAGGCCTATTCCAAGGAAGTGAAGGACAAAAATGCAAGGGGGTGGCCTTGAAGAAAGCATAAGGGAGCTGTCCGCCCAAATTAGGGGCAGCCAATCTATTGATGCCAATCGTCAATGGGCGCATTTGATCCAAGGAAGAACACTGCAAACACACCAAGTAAGAAGGCATCTTTTAGGTAGTTTTAGCTACAGTAAAAGGGCAATCAACTAAATGACAAAACTGCTACAACACCTAGGCACTAGGTGACAAAACAGGGAAAATGACAAATGATGGATTTTAAAATTATTGGATAATGAGGGGTAGGTGAAACCCTAATGTAGTCAAATCTGGGCCATTCATTGGAAATTGATTCTATCCATTCATTTGGTCTTTGGAAAACTATAAATAGGGGCTTGCCCCTCATTTATAAGGGTTGGAGAGCTGTTGTAAAAAACATTTTTCAGCAATAGAAGACAACATTGCATGATTTTATGGATGTTCTCTTTGATTTTGCTCATCTTGCATGCATGGTTCTACTTCCATGTTAGTTTTAGTATTAGTTTCTTGAATGGATGTCATGATGGTGTTGCTGTTATAGTATTTGATGAGCTCCCAGCCCATACTTTTAGCACTTGTTGATGACAAGCTGCTGTGCAAAGTTAGCCTGGAGTTCTTTTTGTCATTGCTACAACCTAGTTCAATTGCATGTTCATGATGTGTATGTGTAATTTGAAAATCAGCAGACCTTAGAAGATTGCACTAGTTTTGTGTAGCTGTAGGTTTCTCTTGGTCAAGCAAAACTCAGTTTAGGAAGCCTATCTACTTTAGCAGCCACCATTGTTACTGTTCATTCGTAGCTTAGGATTAGAATAGCTTTCTTAACCCTTCTCCTTTTGTTGTTTCTTTTAATCCTTGGTTAGAGTGGGACCCAAAGTATCACCATGAAGCTAAATCAGATGAACTTGATGAGTTTCAACTTGCTGTTTTGAGTGGATAGCCACTGTTCATTCACTTTCAACACTTTGAAACTGCATTTGCAAACCCAACTTCCCATGCTTTGTAAGTCATCCGTAAGTCCGCCTTGTGATTCTAGGAAATCACATAAAACAACAGAGATATTCCAAGTACTATCAAGACTTGACATTAGAGACCTTGGGATAGTGTTCTGCAATCTGATTGTGGAAGATTGTCTTTCAAGAGAGGTAGTGCACCTATGCACTGCCTGTGTTGAGAAGTGCATAAAAAACACATCAACATATACTAGTGGAGTACTTTGAATCAGTAACATTAAAATAGTTGCCTTCTCATTTCATGCTTTACTATGTGTAGTTAACGGTTGATCAAGTTACTTGTGAAATCTATCTTTCCTTGTAGTTTTGTCTCATTGTTAAGCACCTATTTATTAGAAAAATGCAATGTTTCAAGTTATAAGTTGTGTTAGTGAATGCAAGTGTTGTTATTTGTGAGAATTTTCGCTTCTAAGAGTTCTACTAAAAACCTCCTTATAAATTATTTATGTGAAAATGCAAGTGAAAATGAGTTGTGTGAACCATAATTTTTCATTGTTTTGAATGTGTGTAGGTTGTTTACAGGTCTTAGTTTTTCGGTGTATCACCCTTAGTAGTTTAAGTTAATCCTTATTTTCATGCATCTTTTTACCCTTTTCCTCAAGTAATGATTAGTTTAGGTGACATCAAAAGGGGAGCCAACCCATAATCTAGAGGTCTACTTTCACAATAGGATACCCACAACCTGAAATCAGTTCCATGTTAGTCCAAATTTGTTGAGTTCTTTCACAACTTGGCAGAGGGGTGCAATTTTGGGCCTCTAATAGAGACATGAGCCTCTGTGCAAGATTTCATCATCTTTACTATCAACTAATAGTATTCTTCCATCTTTACCTCAAATTTTTATTCATAATTGCCCCAATGATCTTCAAGCTTAGACTAATTAATAAAGAATGAACCTATCACCTTCTTAACCCTAGCAATTGGGTTGAACTAATGTTGAGCATTATTGTATAACACCAAAATATACTTTGAGAGATCCACAAAAACACTCTTTGCATTCTACATGTTTGTAGAAGAATATACCCCTATTTGGATGAGGAAGCTAAATCGAGACTTATGTTTTCTAGTAATGAGCTGGTTGATTTCATTCATTTTTTTGCATAATGCTAACAAGATCATCTTATTTGAGGGGTATCTTCGAAGCTTGTATGAAATCTTGTCAAAGGCTATCACTTTGATGTATGTGAAAGTATTGATCTAGATGTACTAGTTCTCCTAGCTCTTCAATGCTTCCATTGCTTCATTGGAGATACTTTTGAAGAAATCCCCCTATAGTCATTTGATCACAACATAAAAAAAGTTGTCATCGACAACATGGAAATGTGTATAGATATCCGTTAGCTTTATTTTAGGATACTGTTAATATATGGTAACCTCTCCAAGATTGAATGAACCCTCTTTGTCAAGTCCCAAGAAGGAAGTCTGAGAAGCTAACATATAGAGCAAGTATGAGGTCATGTGGAATTTTGATGTTTGAAGAATAGTGCTCAATTGTTCATGAATAGTGTCACTTATAAAGGTTTCCCAGTCAATCTTTTTCTTTGTGGCATCATTGATGGTTAAGATGAATTTCACCATCCATGGATAGAAATCCCTAGCATGCTGATATCCAAACACTTTGCTCAATAGGAGAATCAAGTCCTTGATATCTTCCTTGAACTAACTTTGATGTTGCACCTTAGCCATCTTGAGATTCAATTTACTAGGAGTGACCAACATATTATTATTAATGTAGTTCACATTGTTGGCTTCATTCACAAACATATTGTATGACCTTGTTCATATTGACTACCACATATTGGAGTTGAGCAGAAATTTTGAATATTTTCTCAATCATGTTGGGAGTTACATTGAGGACAACTTCTCTTGATGACCCCACCACCTTTCCAGTTCTATGGTTATAGTAATGAGCACATGTAAGGACCAACTCTGGAGATTGAATGGTTATAGGAAAAGTAGCAACTTATACTAATCCTAAATTTGGCAGTTCTATTGCAACACATGATCTTGTTTCTTCATTGCTAATTCGTTGTTTTAATTCTTCCATGTCCACATGATTGGGGTTAGTATCTCCAATCTCTATGTATTGGGAGAACATCTTGGATGGTGGATGGTAGTCTTTGTATTAGTACTTCATCTCGACTGGATCCTTGGTAGCATATCTCCTGCATGTACAAACACCATATGTTACCATTTACTTACATCATCAAAAAGCATACCAAGTTATATTAATTCATATACATCCAACTTTGCAAAATGATAACTTATTTGAAAGAATGCCTGAAGATCAAACAAGATTTCAGGAATTAGACCTTGGGCAGGTCCCTTCTACCTCATACCAAAGGATTAGAGTGTTCCCACTTAAGAGTTTAATTCTCCTACTTTTGGTCCTCTGAGAAACAAGGGTGGGGGATTCCTCCTATTTCTTATCAAATGGCCCAAATATCCTAAGGAAATCTCAATCCAAGTTTTGGTCTTTCGAAGGTTAGAGATCAGCTCTACCTCATACCTCTTTTTCTATAGCAATACCAATGTCAAGTCAAAACACCAACTAGCGAGGTTTGAAGGCTTGGTTGCAATGTGCTCAAGGGTTGAGAGTTGGGTCTAATCCTTACCTCTTATTTGTAGTGTTTTAATGGGATTAGGAGGTATGTCCAACCCCTGACACCTGAAAGTTTTGAAAGTTATTAGGGGTCAAGGACTAGGGGTGTTGTTTAACACTTGTTTAAGACTTTGGTATTGAGTAGATGAAACTCACAAAGCTCAACATCTAAAACATTGCTATTCTATACTTCATTTGAACATTCAAAAAAAAGATTTCTGAAAAAGTCATGTTATCAAATTTGTTCATTTAACTAAGGAAAAAGTGGTTTTGCTTAAGGTTTTAGGTGTGAGAGCTTGGACTTTCAGCATACCTTCTAGCTCTATAAGATAGTATATAAACAAATTTCCCAATTAGCAACACCCAAAATAATTTCTCAATAAAGGAGCTTTCTCTAAGTGCCCATATGTGATATTAGAGGTTGGGGATTGGGAATACTGCTTACCTTTCTACCTCAATAAGAAAGTTTTAAGTGGTATGCCCGATAGATGACACCCAAAAAGGAGGTTTGAAATATTTTTTCCATGTCTTTAGAATTGGATTTTGGAAGTCAAAGTTTCAGTCATTGGTTTATTCATTTGTTGATAGGGCTTATAGCTAAAACCCAAGGTTCAAATGTTTATTAATCAAGACTTGTGATTCCAAATGGTAATGGATCAAGGATCAAGTGTCAGAGGTTAGTCATTTCTCTTGTTATACTACCAACTTAGCGAACACCTGAAATCTGAAAGGTTGATAAAGAACACCAAGGAAAAAGAAAACCTCAATAAGTCCAAGGATTGAAACTCAATTGATGATGTCATAAACTTCCTCGATTTATGTGTTAGAGAAACAATCGATCTGGCAGAGTGAAAACAAAAGAGAAAAATGCAAAGCCAAAAAAAAAAAACCAGAAGGAAGAAAAAAATGAGAAAGCTCAAGACTATATCAATTACAAAGTGAAACAAATGAAATAAAATAAAAGTGACACCCACACGACCATACCCAAGCAAACCAAATCAATTAAGTTGCTTAAAAATTCAATAGGAGGTTTCAAATCTACCCATTTATGATGTGCAAGATGACGAGAACACATACAGAGAAAACCAAAAACACAAACACACCAACAATGGGAAAGCATGAACAACAGACACAAGAAATTGAACCTACACACACACACGCTGTGAACGCACTCCTTTAAACGATCAACACTCTTAAGAAAAAAAGCGTGAACCAGAATGAAGCAGGCACAATGAACACATAGCAAAGGTTCACAAAGAAGAAATAGTTGCAGAGCTCAAGCACAAATATGAATTTAGGTAAATGTGAAAATCTGAGCTTCAAACTTAACAATGCCTTCTATTAAAGGTTCATTAATTTTTGAATAAATGACGCCTTAAAAATATTTTAGTGCATTAAATTTTGAGCAAGTGATTTGACATGCACAGGGCTCGAGAAACAAGACATCACCACCATTGGGCCTTGTGGGTTGAACATCCAGTATGAGGAACGCCCAACGCCTAATGTCTGAAAGGATGACAACAAAACAATGCAAAGTGTCAAGGCAGGGGTCGAGGATCGGGCCCGATGTTATAGGAATTTTGATATGGAGAATCCTTACTCCCCAAGGCCTAACAAAGTACTTAGAAGGAAGAAAACAAAAGGAGGAAAAGAAAGAAGGGTAAAGGAAAAGAAGGAAAGGAAAAGAGAAATCAAGGAGAGAAAAGAAAGATGAAAGGAAAATGAAAAAATGTAAAATGAAAAAGGGGTCCCCATTTTGTCAAAGAAAAAATGGGGCTGGAGTGTAACGCATAACAAAATCTTTATTAAATCACTTCTTTCTTCATATCAGACCATGCTTAATATAATTTTCTCCTTGTATGCTTTATGATCACTTGCTATGTACACAATACTTTACACAATTGCATGGGCTTCTGATACGCCTAAAATTTTAATAGGTTGAGTTGAGGTTAGAATGTACCAAGTATGAAAAATATCGACTAAGGAATTCTTCTAGATAGTCATACCCTTTCCCTTCCCCCCACTAGACATACAAATGTTCAAATATCAATAAGAAGAGATTGAAGGCACTTTGAGAGATATCATTCAAAATAATTAAAAGATAAGTAGTTGTGTAGGCCTTAAAAGATTTAGATTTAAGCCATTTATATATATGCTAGTGTTGAAAAACTAAAAGTGTCTTTTAGAAGAAACTATAATTTTGTAGGATAGAAGCACCTCTTGAATGAAATAGGTGTCTGTTTTTTGTTCTATTGATGGAATGAGAACACACACATGTAAGGTGATTCCATAATAGTGTGCCTCACTTGTGGAACATTTAAATTTTATTTAAAATCACACTTTTTAAAAAAATGCATGAGTTAAGCCTTGAGGATTTCTATCCAAGTGGATTTGATTAAAGGGGGTTGGATCAAATCTTTTTGGATAAAAATCACCAATCTTAAATCAAATCTCTAATGAACTCTCCTCCATACCTATCAAAATTCTAACTAAAAAATAATTTAGTTTCACCTTTTAAGAAATCAAATGAAGATAATAGGAAACATCATTGTGTGAGTGTGTAGCTGTTAATGTTGGATTTTAAAAATTATAACATGTATAATGTATTTTTAATATTATATAAATGAAGGTCTATTATGAAAAATAATGACCTCTATTCAAGACACTAAGAAAAATATCACTAAAAAAATCTTTAAAAAGTACACTATCTTCCATATAAATGTACTTGCTTTAATAAAAAATAAATTTTATTTCAAATATATGCTAATAAAAATATGCTATAAAAAATATAATATAATTTTTTTTGTTTGTACTTATTCAAAATTTACTAATAAATAAGGCATTTGATAAAAAAATATCAAAAAACATCTATGTAGTAGACATTGGAGTTGCTGATTTATTTCAAAGAGATTGTGAAAAGTTTTTTATTTCCAATGAAAATTATGCAATATGAAATAGTATTGAATAAAATATAATATAATTTTTTTTTAAAAATATTGAAAAACATGAAAACAATTCTTTTAGAAAAAAATACAACTTGAATCTACATGAAAAATGTCACAACTCATAAATTTACATCAACTTTATTTTTTTGATTATTTGTTTAGTATAAGTGACACTAATTTAAAATATTGATTTCAAAGAGTATTCTTAAATCACACTTACTTCAATGTTCATAGGTAGTTTTTGGCTTAAGTGTGTTTTCTATTTAAATTTGTGCAGTAGGAGTGTTCCTATGCAAATTTTTAATTATGAAAAATGATAATTTTGAAATAGTTTTCTATTTTATTGGAACAACTACTGTTTAGGAATTGAAAATAGGTTGTGGGAAAAATAAATGAGCTGAAAATAAGCAGCAATTGCATATTGATAAAAATATCATGTGGCTTCACAATTTTTTTTCTTCATTTTTATATTTGTCTGTAATTTCTTTCCTTCAAATTTTATCTGTACAAATTGTTATTAATATATTCATTGCACTGTCTTTTAGATTTAAGATTTCGTTTTCCTTTCAAATAATTTCCATAAAGACAACTAGCTCGACAAATAACTCCTTAACAAATTGAACAATGTAGATTATTTGAAGATGATGAACCCTACTTTTTAAATCTTGTTTATTATTGATTGAAAAAAGCTTCAATAATCATTTCTGTGAACAACAAGCCTATTTCACAGTGTAATAATCTATGAAACTAATAAGTTGCCACTGTATTAACCTTCATTGCTATATTAAATTTCTAGTTAGCATTCCATTAAATAGTTCACTGCCCATGTTTTACTTCACTATTCCAATAAAATTCTATTTGGCATTTGATCTATAAGTCTGCAGATCTTAAAATAAATTCCTTAGGACATTCTAGTCCTCTTCTGCTATAGGAACAATGGGGCCATAGGACATTGAATCTAGCCATTTTATGCTGCATGTGTGTAGCATTTTTCCCTGATATCATTAAACAAGTCACATTATGCTACATGCTTCCTCAATTTCACATTCAAGCAAACAGTTCACTTACCTTTCTGGTATAAGTTCTAATGCCCAATAAGTAAATTTTAAGCACCTGGAATGTCTTTTGTGGCTTCAAATTCTTCATATTTTGTCAAATATTTCCTACCATCTTAGCTTACATCATGGTTTGACTGGGCATTTGGGTTCTTCAGCATGGTGAAATGGGATGCCAGTCTATTCTTTCATATCTTCCTTTTTGGGACACCAACCTGGTGTTTTCTATAGTTCATGCTTTGGCGCCTTGTTGCTGCTATGACCAGCTAGGTTAGGCATCACACTTTCAATAAATTTCCTTGAAAAATTCATCAATGTTTGGTTGTTTGGTAGCTTACTTCCACAACTGCAACAGGTTTACTTGGGTTATTTTGTCAACTAGTTCAAGCGCCTCCAGCATGCTTCTTCATTTACTCTAAATCTCCATGTGAAATGTTGGCATGCATTTCACATACTTCCAGAAATTTCCCTTTCAACGTTTTTTTTTGTCAAATAGTCGCTTGTACACATTTGAATGGTCACATCGAACAATTACCATCCATATGTTTTACTCCACAACTTACATTCTTGTTGGTGAACCTTCAAATTAATTATATTTGTATTTCATATGACGTTGAATGAGTGTTTACATGGAATTAAATTGTGGCATTAGTGAGAACTAAATTGTGGAATTATTAGAATTGAATTGTTGTGGGAGTTTTACAAGTTCTTTTTCTTATAGTTATCTCATTGGTTGAATGAATGCATGGGCTTATGATTTTGGCATATTATCGAGTCTTTTTAGAATATATATTTCTTGTTTATTGTATTGTTTATGGTTTCTTTTGGTTTTTGCTTTTATTTATTTATTTAAAGAGGGGTAAACACTTTTGATCGGAGCTATGAATCCGTGAGGTCACAAATGGGGGATCTCATCCCCAACATAAATGCTCAACAATTACACCACATTCGGGTTTGAATCTTGATGGCAAGAACAACAACACACCAACTTAACCATCACACCATGCCACTATTGGCATTGTATTGTTTTTGGTTATTAATAAATAGAATTTTTGTTTTTCTGTAACTAATTTTCTATATGTGTTTAAGAAATAGGTTTCAAGTAAAGGATTAGTTACGGTTGGATTAATGTAATGATGTTCACTACATTCTCAAGTTAGCATTTCCTATCTCATGTTTAAGAGATTGGAGAACAAACCTTGAGAAAATTGTTGAGGCTTATGCTTAAACCTTCATTGAATATTTTTCATCCTCATCTTATTTAAGTTGAAATGTTACATTATTATTCCCTTTACACCATTACCCTTCTAGTGTATCCTATCCATGTCGACTTAGAGCTCATGGCATCCTAGTAGGCTAAGATTTTGGTGATTCCCGTATCTTCTAGTGTTATCATGTATTTTACACATGAGGGATGTCCTATCATAATGTTGTTATTTGAAAAGGAAACACAAGTGTGTGGAAATGTTACAAAATGTTGTTTCATAATTCTCTAATGTAAAAGATAATTGTCAGCTCATTTTTCTATGGTTTTTCCAAGCATTATATATACTAATATTCTTCAGGATTTTGTCACTACCATTTCTACTTCTATATTTAATTCTTCTTTCAATACCTAAGTCCCCCTTCTATACCTTTCTAGTGAGACTTTCTTTGACTTAGTCATTGATATGGACCACTCTTTCTTGTATATTCATCCTGACTACTCTTGATCTTGAGGATTTTGTTGCTACAATTTTTTACTATACCCACTAATATCCCTATTTTTCTTACATCTAAGAATATTGGTTATCCCTCTACTACCCTTAATACTCTTTAAATTATTTTAAACCACATTCCTTCTCTATATCCTCTATTCACCCCCACTTCATGATTTGTCGAATGGTGAAAAAACTTTGTAATTTTTTATTTATATTAGTTATCTTTGTGACTGATTGTATGTTTGTTCAACCTAAAGGTCCCATTATACTCCTGTAAGTGTATAGATATAGTAAGGATACCATGTTGTAAAATTCTCTATATTTATAATTTCTCTCAAATTCATTGTGTTTTCTCTTCTAGTACTGATTATTTAGGAATTATTCGAAAGGAATCAAATGCTAGTGTCTTTTTTATATGGGCCCAATTTTTTTTATGCTATGATTCTCTTATCATTTTCTACTACTTGTTACTACTTTATGTTATACTTCTATTTTAACCTTTTTTGTGATGTCTTATGAATTTTGTGTTTCCTCTTTTGGTTTCTTTGATGGTGATGCAAAATATTTTGATATCTCCTACAATATATTAACCCAAATTTCTAAAATAAAATTTCCATTGTACATAGGGTATGATGATTCCAATGATTAATTAATTATATGCCCTTGAGTTGCTGATTTTATTTATTAAATGTAAAAAAATATGTTTTCAAATTGTTAAGTCACTTTGTAGGACGTAGTGGAGAGTTGACATCCTACATGCAAGGTGCAGAGGATGAGAATGTGACACTTGTCACATGGTTGCTCATTTGAGAAGAAGCAAACATTAAAGCATCTAAAATTTGTGCCATGTTGACATGTGGCAGTCTAATTTGGAAGTAAGCCTTTGGTGGGGGTCACTTGTGAGCACGTTTCTCTCTTTGAAAAAGAGGAAGAAAAGGAAGGTGAAACTTGTCACCTAGGTGCTCATTTGAGTATTGAACATTATGAAAAGTTCAAGGAGGAGTGCCATGATGCCATATGGGATGTGTTTGACTTGTTGACTAAAGTTCAAAAGGGAATGAGCTGATAAATGGAAATCAAGTTGTCACTAGGAGTGACAAGGATTCAAGGTTGTGTTCTAATTTGGAAGTTGACTTAATTTTCTCTATGGAACGCCTAGCATGTGAGGTTACTTAATTTTTTTGTTGCAAGCCTTGTATGTGCTTGCATGTTGTTGCATGCAATTGCATGTAGCTGCATGTTGTGGTGGTTGCTAATTATTGGGTCACTTGGGACTCATGCATGTTGGTAATTTCAATTTACATGCATGTAGAGACTGTGGAATTGACACATGGCAATATTGGACACCCATGTATGAGAAGAATATATATTGATGTCTTAGTGCATTTATTTGTATGAGAGTATTGTAATATCTGTATACTATTATGCTGCCCAATGCACTCTAGAATCTTGTATCATAGTGAATCAACACCTGCAAGAGCATAGAATCTAAGAGTTGTATTATAATATATTTTTACTAAAATTTAATTGATTTGTGCTTTGGTGTGTGGGTTTTTCTCTCGAAAGGGTTTTCCCATGTAAATTTTGTGTCTTGAATTTTTCTACTTTAAATCTGAAATAACTAATTGAATGTGCATTCTTAAATGAAACTATAAAAGTTAAAATATTTGAAACAAATTTTTTCCACCCTCTCTTGATTTATTTTCATTAGGAAAGAATTTTACACAGTCTAGTTTCCTCTCATTTACATTCATATGTTTCTTACTAATTCCATACTCCATATATTCTTGACTCATTGGTACACCTCTCTTTCCTCTTCTACTCTCATTACAACTGATTATATATCCTATTTTATCAATAAAATTTAAGGAGGTGTATATTCTTTTCCTTATATTTGATCATACTTTCCTAACATCAATTTTAGTATTGGTCCTTACACAACTAGATTTGATACACTTTTTATGGTTCCTTGTATAGAATAATCTAAAATTCACCCTTTTCTTTTGACTCCTAGTATAGAGCATGCTAGGATGCTCTATATTTGTATCCATCTTCCTTATGGTTCTTGCTTCTTATATTCTATATTCTATATTCTAACTATTCTTAATACTCTTCTATTAGTTTCCTTCTACATGGTTTCTTATAATATATACATGTTATTTATAATTCATGTGTTAATACTTTGAAATTTTTTGATGTTGTTTTCTAGTATGCTTAGTTTTAGGGATAAGTTTAAGAAACCCCCCTCAGTGAAGGTGTAAAATCATAGTGAATATTGTATACTTCCTAATAAAAATATTAATTTTATTGGCAATTTTTTTTGTTTTTCAGGAAAAAAAATTCTCAATCGGTGAATCTTTTCTAATTGTTAGAAGTCTGGAAAATCCTAGCAAATTACAACTTTTTTTAAACCACTAAAATATTTTCATTCGTGATTAAAACCTATTTTCAAACTGTTGGTTATTTTTAATGAACCAAACTTAATCTCATGCCTTACCTATGAATCTTCCAGAACTCAATTATTAGTAAGGATGAGGATTGGCCAACACCTAAGTGAAGCATTAAAGACCTCACTTCTTCTCTTTGGGCTCTGTGAAGCCCAAGAGGGTAATCCTATTTCTACTCATAATATCCCTATTTGATCAAGAGCATTTCCATACACAAATGTATTCCTTAGGAAGCACAAATAAGAAAATATCATCAAAGGCTTGGCAGACCTCTTACAAAATTGCTATCTATTGTATGGAATATGGTACTATTGAAGGTTTCTATGCTGTAGTTTAAAATATTTTATGAATTCATTCCCATTCCAAATCTCTGGCCAAGTTCAACACTAGCTCAGTCCATCACAAGATAAGCTAATGGAAAGACTAGTGCCTAGTCTAAGGGAAAAATGGAGTCATACTTTGCAATCAATTAGTAATACAACTATAATAAGTAATCAGGGGACTATTGGCATGGTACTTTGTGGCATCCAACTCACTATGTTTTAGAATACTGCTTCCTTACCAAATCCTATATCATTTTCCCACAAACCGATGGACTTATTTTAGCATTAAGACAACTCATTGAATTGAAGCATAAACAAACCCATTCATTTAGTGCAAACGACAGAAGAAAAATGAAATTATAATTAATAATTTCATTCATAATTTGCAAGTAAAATACACAAGAGAGCACATATTTTAGAACTAGTATTTTCTTTCATTACTGATATTACTTTGTAAAACCATTTTAAGATCAACATACATTATGACTCATACAATAGAATTTCTTTTGATATATTCATCACCTTATCTATTTACATTCTACTGCTCTCTAGGCATAGCCTTTACCTAGGCCTTTCTTAGACTCAAAATTTTCTGAACTCTCTATTCCATCTATGAAATCCCCTTTATAAACAAGGGAGCAACAAGCATCTGACTGAGTTACAATTACATTTCATTTCATTTCATTTCATTTCAAAACCTAATTTCAACCAATTTCGATAGACTCCCTAGATGGTTTTATGCAATCATTTGAGGGCAGGGGAAGAAAAAAGACAAAACTCATGCATAGTGTGTCATTAGTTCTTGTTGCAACGTCCATGTAGAACAAAATATTTTGTATCATACCAGCTGGAGGACTTCCACATTAGCATAGAAGTGTAAAAGACCAAAACCATGGACATGTTGAAAATAACGCCTCCCATGCAAAGACCATGGTATCATCAAAAATAAAAAAGGAGAAGACTCTATTCTGAGTCGTTAGCATCAAAGTTTTCTTGACCACTCCTTGTTCGTGACAAAATTGGAGGAATCATCACCACATCCTCATCAGAGCTTTCATATGGCACTAGAGAGAGAAGATACTAGCCATATCCTGAGTCAATGTAACCTCCAACATCTGAAGGAATATCAGAGAGCATAATGGGAGAATTATGTTTTCCTAGGCAGGCCTTATGACTTGTCTCTTTTCCTGACTTTCTTCGCTATCTTAGCCAACTCCTTTCCCTTAAACTTGACCAATTCTTCTGAAATGGTCATGTTCCTTAAGTTGTAAGTACTCTAGACAATTGTTTTCTTCTTATGACCATGCACCCTCCTCTTACCCTTTGAAACCTCAAAATTTGTCAAGATTTCTTGCTTAGCTATAGACATATCCTCATAACAGTCAAAAAAATTAAGTTGACTAGAGCTCCTAGCTGGCTAAATTGGCACACCAAACTTTCCCATTTCACATAACAAAGGGTGAAAACTAGCAAGTCTAAATTGAGCAGAAATTGACAACTTAAAAGCCTCTGAATCAAATTTGAAGGGAAGAACACCCACAAACCCTAACAATCACAACTAGCCCCAGAAAAAGGAATTCCTAGGCTAACTAGAGCATGAATGACAAAGAGCCCAATTGAATATTAACTCACCCAGGACAAGAACATTCACTTTTCATCTCAGGGAAAATTAACACTTGTGCACTTTTTCAATAACTCACACCTCACATTCCCTATAGACTAAAAATGGTGAAAACGAATAAAAAAGAATCTGCATTAAATAGATGATTTGGAGCATGCAACAATTAATGATTTAAGAACTCCTCATGCTAGCGGGTTGATAACTTAGCAACTTAGCTTTGAATCTTGGTCGTTGATCTTTGAGGACTTAAAAGTTCATCCATGGGGATCATGAGCGTCATTTTTTGGCCTTTAACAACTTGTTCCTAGAAAACAATGACGCCACCTCAAATGTTGCCACATTTTCCCTTAATCTTCGTTAATAATATGCAATCTAACAATTAACATGCATCTCAATCTGTGCTTCTTCACTAATATCAGCGAATTACATAAAACCAACATTTGAAAAGAATAGTCCCTTTACACTCCATTGCTCATCATGGACCCGCACGAAACTCGAGGGTTCAATTAGCAATGAGAGTATTGTCATGATGAACCTCAACTTGTTGGATCATCTTTCTTCAAAACCACATCAACAGTTCTCCACTCATCCCACTACTTTCTTATTTTCTTTATACGATGTCCTCAGGATACGACCACATTGCCTTTTCAATCAATAGTTGTTACCTATCGCTAATACATATCATCCTTCACTAGTTCTATTAACAATGCAAGCATTTGTGCAATAAAATCTCAGCCCTTGAAAATATGGCCCATCCTCGATCATGTTCACTCTTCCATCATGCATCGTTGATTCATACTTCAAACTTTGGATTGTATTAGCGATGAGAGATATAGTGATGAAGCAAGATGAAGACATGTGCACCTGCATAAAAATCAATGATTCAAAAGACATCGCTCATAAGATCAATTCAAATCAGTGAAAGAAAGTTGAATGGATGACTCCATTGCTCATCACTATTTTGTAACTTAAGCTTTGGAATGGATCCATGATGAGCGATAGGAGAAAATGCAAAAGCACCAAGGCCATCACTTATCGCTAATTCTCCTCATACAATTTGCAAGCAATTAGCGATGAGAGATCCTTGCGATTACATTGAACACTTACATCATGTATTGCTAATATAGAACTTAACATTCAAAACCCATCCTCGATAAATGAAGAATGAGAGATACATCATATCACTCATCACTATTTCATATTAAGAGCTCTCAAAGCTATCTGCAATGAGCAAAACAAAAGATTTACTGCTCATCGCTTATCATTGAATCAAAACATATACTCCAGAAGCAATCTACGATGAGTGATACGGAGAGGTGGCTGACAAGACTTAAGTGAAAACTTGTGAGCATGTGCCCACAAGTTATTCTGATGAAGGGGACCTTCTAGGATGATGTGATAAAAAGGGGCTCAAAAGTTCCTAAGTCATAAAATGCAAAGGATGTAAATGCCAAAAAGGCTCTTTACTCAACCTTATATAAAAATAAGAAACTCAGACCTAGGCATGAGGGACCGATTACCCCATGATCATCAAGGACATAAGATGTTTTAATATGACTAGCAATGGACAATACCTGAGATCAACAAAAAAATAGAATGTTGCAAGTGTTTAGAGTTAAGGGTTTATTAAGGAAGGATTCCAAGCTAACACAAAAATCCTTCAACAGTGATGACAAGAAGAACCTTAAGCCTTTAGATGCCAACCTAATATTCAAAATATTGCAAGATTTTGAGATGGAACATAAAAAAAAATTGTATGTTCCATCAGCGGCTCTTTCTAGGGACGTCTGTTCCTCAGTGAACAAAGTAAGAATTCAAAATCTTTGGGGAGAATAGACCAAGCGCTAGAACCATTGGGAAACAAAGTCTATACTTTCAAATTTTTAACCTCATTTGGAAGCCCCAGGCCACCAAATGGAAAAGGGAAGCTAATTCTTATCCCTATCAAACATCAATTTGTTAAAAGAGTTGATCTCCCCCAACCCATGCTTGCCTTTATCACACCACAACAACATGATAAATTGCATCTCTACAAACACAAGTGTCAAGCTACCTTTGTACAAGTGGAAACTTGCTCTCTATTTGGCTTCATTGTCACATGACAACCAAATTACATAGGTCACATCACTGCCATCTACCTAATTAAACATACTAGAATCTCCCAATAAGCAATCATATACAACATTATCAACATATTCAGACTTACCAAGCATTTGAAAATTAGGCATACTCTTAAAATACCTATTTTCATGCAGCAAAAACTTATGATATTTATCATATAAATCATTCTCAAGATGAAAACAACATTCTTCAATGTTTTGCACATTGCCACACTTTATGAAATCTTCATCCAATTGAAAAAAGTAGCACTCATATTCTGCCACATGGATGGTACTATCAAGCTTACTCTAATTAGCAGTTTGTATGTCAAAGGTGAAATAGTCATAAGAACTATTCAAAATATTATGCACATCATGCAAACTATCTCCAAGTGTATGCAAAGAGATACACTCATACATTGGCACACACTATAACTATGCCCCATCATGCTGGTATAGAGAATCATCAAGAATCTCTAACTTATCCTCATCCTTTCTCACTTTTTTATCCTCTGAACATAACATACCAACATCTTTAGCATCCCAAGCTTGTTCAAAAGAGAGCAATTCTAGTTCAAAAAGATAATCTGATTTCTCTTTGAAATCAAAATCCACATCCATATGAAAAAAATCATGACTAGGATCATCTATGTCAAGAAACAGATACTTATCCAAATCTGCATTAAAATTATCAAGAATTGGCTCATTGGATATGCAAACCTCATGGTTATCTGTTGTTTCTAACTCATCAAAATAGGTTTCTGAACTTGCATTAGTATGCATACTTTTATACTCATCATACAATGCATCATTACAATCAAATGATTGCTCGTCCTTATCCACATTATCAACATGTTGACCAAATGGTTCATAACTGGAAAGAAAATAAGATCACATGCATCATATCCCACATAGTGAAGATTATCATCACTGTCAAAATCAATATGGGAAGCACACAACAACTGAGGGTTATTCACATGTGTACATTTATGATATTCAATGGTCAACAGATTTGAAATTTGTTCATTGCTTAATAAACCATTGTTCTGATCCATTCTTTCAACCACTTTCTCTCCTTGACCTCCACTAGAACTACATTCATTACCATTGATCCCTCCTCAAAAGCTTCAAAATACATATGAATGCAATTTGAGGTTCATGACAACAAATTTTTTTCATATATGATTTCTCAAGTATGCATTTGTCTATATTTAAAACTAAAGATATATGATTTGTTGTATTCACTAGCTGCTAATTTCATCAGTATGTTTATCCACAATTGAAAATAGCAGACTTTGCACATATTCATTCCTCATTTTCTCCATATTATCTAAACATGTGTAAACCATCTGCATACTCAATATTCCAAAATCCTTTAAAAGTGCACTAGATCCCTCCTCAAAAGCTTCAAAATACATATGAATGCAATTTGAGGTATTGGATCTGAAATTTTTAGGGATTAGTGCAAGAGAAACAAAAAATCTATAACTGGAAGCAATGCTTGACTCTTCATCTTTTTTTTTTAATTTTCTTTAACCTTGTGACGAGGTCAGAAGGTTCTGTTGAAAATTATTTTCTATAAGCATTCACTATTTTATCCCAGCAGGAAAAGGACTTCTTAGGAAAACTTAAGTACCAATCCCTAGCTCTAGCTTCAAGAGATCTGACAAAAAATATCATCCACATATCCTGATCTCCAAATGAATGTTTCTCCATGAAGCTAGAAAAACTTTGGACATGTGCATCTCCTTCACACACATTGTATCCATTAAATCTAGGCATTTGCTTATAGACTCGAGTTGGCATACTTTTAACCTTGTAATCAACCCATGACAAGTCTAATTGGTTATACAATGGATCAAAATAATTGACAAAAGGTTCAACAATTTGGCTAGTAGATCTACTATGATTATCTCTTAACTGGGCTTGTATAGACATTAGGTTCCTTTTGTTCAACTCTTCAATTTTCCTCTCAAACACAACTTTCCATTTATGGCTTAGCCTAGGCTTGTTCACACTTGGGTTCATGTAATTTGAGGTGTCAAATGTTTGAGGACTATCAAAATTTTGAGGCTTCTTAGCAATCTATATTAGGCTTCTAATGACATGGTTATTTCCATTTGGTAATCCTTAGATGTATGCAAATCTGGGTTTAACTAATTGTGCATAATCATAACCATGACAATATGAAGAATCACTAGGATAATTGCTAATATGGTGGTAACCTGAGCTTGAAACATATGATAATGCAAGTGGATAGAAATCCCTAGGATATACAAATTCATTATAACCATCCATACTAGAAAATTTGGGAATACTTAGACAAATACTTTAAATGGAACAACAATTGCATTTAATATGACAAATCCAACAAATGAAAGTATGCAGAGAACCATGTACCTTCACACCTCTAGTAGCTGCAACTTTGAATAGAGCATTTTTAGGTTACAATAACAAAAAACAACCCTTCATGTGCATAAATTGTAGAGCAGAGTCACCACCTCTTCAACAAGAGGAAAACCTTTGAAGCAAGGACATCTTCATCAATGCAAATAAATACTCTAAGTTCTTCTAGCAAAGTCTCTTCATAGTCTTTTGAATTTGGGCTGCTAAAAATCAATTTGTAGATCTGGAACTTCTTGAACATCTCAACCATTCATTCATTCTTTTTGACTCTTTCCAAATGGACTTCAATGAATTTGTACTAGAGATTCTAGGATAGAATTAACAAAATAATTTACATCTTTCCCCAACATAGTCACCATTTATGTTGGTTATTTTTTATGAACCAAACTTAATCCCATCCTTTACCTATGAATCTTCCATAACTCAATTATTAGTAAGGGTGAGGTTGGCCAACACCTAAGTGAAGCATTAAAGACCCCACTTCTTCTCATCAGAATCTGTGAAACCTAAGAGGGTAATCCTATTTATGCTCATAATATCCCTAATTGATCAAGAGCATTTCCATACACAAATGTATTCCTTAGGAAGTGAAAATAAGCAAATATCATCAACGGCTTGGCATACCTCTTACATAATTGCTATCTATTGCAAGGAATACGGTACTACTGAAGGTTTGTATGGTGTAATTTAAAATATTTTATGAATTCATTCCCATTCCAAATATCTAGCCAGGCTCAACACTAGCTCAATCAATCACAAGATTTAAGCTAACAAAAATACTAGTGCCTAGTCTAAGGGAACAATGGAGTCATACTTTGAAAACAATCAATAATACAACTATAATCAGTAATCAGGGGACTATTGGCATGCTACTTTGTGGCATCCAACTCACTGCATTTTAAAACACTACTTCCTTACCAAATCCTATATCCATTTCCCACAAACCAATGACCTTATTTTAGCATTAAATCATTGAATCATTGAATTGAAGCATAAACAAACCCATTCATTCAGTGCAAATGAAAAAATACAAATGAAATTATAATTGACAATTCCATTCATAATTTGCAAGGAAAATACACAAGAGAGCACATATTTTGGAACCAATATTTTCTTTCATTACTAATATTACTTTGTAAAACCATTTTAAGATCAACATACATTATGACTCATACCCTAGACTTGCTTCTAATATATTCATCACCTTATCTACTACTCTTTGGGCATAGCCTTTACCTAGACCTTAGACTCAAAATTTTTTGAACTCTTTATTACAGCCATGAAATCCCCTTTATAAATAGGGGAGCAACAAGCATCTGGCTGAGCTATGATTACATTTCATTTCAATTCAAAACGTAATTTCAACCAATTTTGATAAAATCCCCAGGTGGTTTTATGCAATCATTTGAGAGCAGGGGAAGGAAAAAGACAAAACTCATGCATAGGGTATCGTTAGTTGTTGTCGCAACGTCCACGTTGAACAAAAGATTATGTATCATACCAGCTAGAGGAATTCCACATCAACATGGAAGAGTAAAAGATCAAAACCACAAACACATTGAAAAGAATGCCTCCCATGCAAAGACCATGGTATCATCAAAAAAAAAAAACAAGGAGAAGACTCTATTATGAGTCGTCAACATTAGAGTATGCTCTACCACTCCTTTTTCATGAAAAAATTGGAGGAACCATCACCACACCCTCATCAAAGCTCTCATATGGAACCAAAGAGAGAAGATATTGGCCATATCCTGAGTTAGCGTAAGCTCCAACATCCAAAGGACTATCAAAGAGCACAATAGGAGAATTATGTTTTCCTAGGAAGGCCTTATGACTCTTGTCTCTTTTCCTAGCCTTCTTCACTAGCTTAGTTGGCTCCTTACCATTAAACTTGACCAATTCTTTTGAAATGGTCATGTTCCTTAAGTTGTAAGTAATCAGGACAATTATTTTCTTCTTATGACCACGTGCCCTCCTCTTACTCTTTGAAACCTCAGAAGTCACTGGGACTTCTTGCTCAACTACAAACATATCCTCATAATACTCAAACACATTAATCCAACTAGACCTCCTAGTTGGCTGAATTGGCACACTAGACTTTCCCATCTTGTAGAACAAAGGGTGAAAACTAGCAAGTCTAAATTGAGCAGAAATTGATAACTTAAAATCCTCTAAATCAAATTTGCAGGGAAGCACACCCACAAACCCTGACAATCACAACTAGTCCTAGAAAAAGGAATTTCAACTCAGTGAAAATTAACATTTGTACACTTCTTCAATAACCCACACCTCACATTCTCTATAGATTGAAAATGGTGAAAATGAATAGCAAGAAATCTACATTAAATAGATGATTTGGAGTATGTAGCAATTAATGATTTAAGAACTCCTTGCACGAGCAAGTTGATAACTTAGTAACTTATCTTTGAATCTAGACCGTTGATCTTTGAGGATTTAAAACTTCATCCATGGTGATCATGAGCATCATTTTTTGGCATTTAGCAACTTGTTCCTAGAAAAAAATGATGCCACCTCAAATGTTATCACGTTTTCCCTTAATATTCATTAATCATATGTGATCTAACAATTAACATGCATCGCCAACTCAATATGTGCTTCTTCATTAATATCAGAGAAGTACACAAAACTAGCATTTGAAAAGAACAATCCCTTATACACTCCATCACTCATCGCGGACCCGCACCAAATTCTAGGGTTCTATTAGGGATGATAGCATTATTGAGCTGAACCTCAACTCGTTGGATCATCTTTCCTTTAAACCACATCAACAGTTCTCCACTTGTCCTGGTACTTTCTCCTTTTCTTTATACGATGTCCTCGAGATACTGCCACATTGCCTTTTCAATCAATAGCCATTACCTATCACTAATACATCTCATCCTTCACTAGTTCTATCAGTGATGCAAGCAACTGTGCGATGAAATCTTAGCCCTAGAAAATATGGCCCATCCTCGATCATGTTCACTCCTCCATCACACATTGTTGATTCATACTTCAAACTCTGGATCACATCAATGACAAGAGATACAATGATGAAGCAAGATGAAGACACTTGCACTTGTATAAAAATAAATGATACAAAATATGTCACTCATAAGATCAATTCAAATTAGTGAAAGAAAGTTGAATGGATGACTCCATCGCTCATCACTATTTTGTAACTTAAGCTTTGAAATGGATCCATGATGAGTGATAGGAGAAAATACAAAAGCGCTAGTTCCATTGCTTATCTCTAATTCTCCTCATACAATTTTCAAGCAATTAGCGATGAGAGATCCCCACGATTACATTGAACACTCGCATTGTGTATCACTAATATAGAACTTAACATTCAAAACCCATCCTTGATATGTGAAGCACAAGAGATACATCATATTGCTCATCGATATTTCATATTAAGAGCTCTCAAAGCTATCCATGGTGAGTGAAACCAAAGAAATACCACTTGTCGCTTATCGCTAATTCAAAACATACACTCCAGAAGCAATCTATGATGAGCGATAAAGAGAGGTGGTTGATGGGACTTAAGTGAAAACTTGTGAAAATGTGCCCAAAAGTTGTTCTAATGAAGGGACCTTCTAGGACGACACAAGAAAAGGGGCTCAAAAGTTCCTAAGTCATAAAATGGAAAGGATGTAAAGGAAAAAAAGGCTCTTTACTCAACCTTATATAAAAATAAGAAACTCAAACCTAGGCATGAGGGACCGGTTACTCCATGATCGTCAAGGACATAAGATGTTTTAATATGACCAGCAATGGGAAACAGGAGGTCAACAACAAAATAGAACGTTGCAAACATTTAGAGCTAAGGGTTTCTTAAGGAAGGATTCCAAGCTAACACAAAAACCCTTCAACAATGATGACAAGAAGAACCCTAAGCCTTCAGATAGCAACTCGATATTCAAAATATTGCAATATTTTGAGATGGAACATAAAAAAAAATTTACAAGTTCCATCACAAACCAATAAAATATTTTCATTGGTGAATTAAACCTATTTTCAAATGAATAAGAAAAAACATTGGTGAATTAAACATAATCTCAAACTCATAAAAAAAATTCAATGGTGAAATGTTAGCGCAAATCAATAAAACCATGACCATTCAATGGATGGTTGTAGTTGCATTCCAAAAGTAAATCTCTAAAGCACTAGATTTACGAATTGAAACCTCCAAAATAACACTAGAACCTTAATGCTATGAGATTTCCACAATCCATAATGCTTAAGATTTTCTATTTCTGGATTTTGATTGTGTTTTGAGTTTTTTCATTAATGTTTTGAATCACACTTAGTTATCCATCCTCAGGATGATAGAGAGCATAAGGAGATGAGGATGGATCACTGAGTGTGATTTGAAATGTTGATGAAAAAACTCAAAACATAATCAAAATCTAGAAATAACAAATCTCAAACACTAGAACTGTTAGATGCAAACACATGGTGAGATCAAGGCTCATTGCTCATCGTGGTAATGAACCTGATGGGTTGAAGGATTTTGGCGATGAGCGATAGAAGAACTTAAGTGGAAGAAATATGCATGTGCATAGAGTATTTTTTGAAAGAGGGACTACCTAGGAAGAACATAAGACTAGGGCTTAAAATCTTAAGAATGTTTTACACAAAGGATTTAAGGATGTAAAGGCCAAAAAAGGTTGAATTATCAACCTTACAAAATAATTGAATCCTCATACCAAAGTAATAAAGGAAATATGTGCGAATGATATTCCATATATGTAGCCAGATGTCAGTGCAAATCAATATAACCATGACCATTCGATAAATTTTTGATGGACGGTTGTAGCTGCATTCTGGAAGTAAATCTCTGAAGCACTAGACTTGAGAATTAAAACCTTTAGAATAACACTAGAACTGTTAAATTTCTAGAAATCAATGGTTGAGATTTTATTACTTATTAAATCACTTAATATGAAGGAATAATATTAAGGAATGCTCAGAACTATCGAAGGAACTATAGCAAGGTGCAAAATATTAAGGAAATATTAAGGAACTAGTGTTAAAGCATACACTACTAAAGGATCCTTTTAAGCACATGTTTTTTTCCTTATAGTTAAATAGTTGCTAAATGGGGCAACACCCTGTATTAATCAAAAAGAGTTTTTACATTCCTTCATTTCGACAAAACATTAAAGACCCAAGTATTGAATGGACTGATATTGGACACTTATACGGACTACAAACCATCACTAACCAAAATGACCTTCCATAGACACTAGATTATGCATTGTTGCAACCAACCTCGCTAGTCTTCTTCACTATGATCACATTCAGAATCACCAGACAATCACCACCATAGGCACTATGGGTAGGATGGTTTTCTCATTCCTCCCAGCTCTTGGTGTCATTTGCTATCCATTCTTCACCAGTGCCCAACTCCCAATCCTCCTCATCTGAAGACGACTTTTCCCCATCGAGAGCTTCCTCCACCAAAAACACCTTCATCCAACCCTTCGACTGATCTTTGAGAATGTCAACCACACACAGAAGAAAGTAGATACACATGTCAATCTCCCCCAACTAGTTTTTGAGAGTTGCATGGCCTAGTGAGCGCACCAAGGGAAAATTTGGTACTGACCATTCATTCCCATGAGCCCTGCATTAGTACAATGGTAGAGGGGTCATTAAATTTCTGTCGATGTTGTCCAGTTTCGCGTCAATATTTTCCAATAGAGAGTGTTGAAAAATCATTTTGCATAGCTTCTTCCCCCGAGCTTTCGAGACAACCATGCACATGAGAATTACCAGAAACATGGTGGTTATTTTTGAATTCTCCTTGAGCTTGTGGGTAGCCAACATAAATTTTGAGCCCAAAAAACCCTTTACTGACTGGAGCACCAGTGGGTGCTTGGACACCATTATCCCTTTTAGTCATTTCTTAGTGATTTCACCATAGAAAGCATTCTATTGCTTTGTGGAATTCAAAAACAGAGGATTCTTTGTTGTCCCTTAGTGTTTATCGAGAGCGCTAAGCCAATTTAAGAAAAATGAGCACAACAATCCCTATTTGTAGCAAAACCTCCCGTAGCCTTATGGAGACTATACCAAGAAATGAAAACCAACGTCAAACATGTCATACATTCTTTATGCATAAATATTTTTGTGATCCTGCTAGTTGCCACACATTCCCCCAAATTCCCAATTGAATTAACCTAGAAATTAATGTTGATTGATGCAGCTATCTTGTCATCTGTCACAGACATACCTTTTAAGCACTTGTTTTAAAGGTAAGAAAGACATCTTAATCTGGGTCGTCCATATATTCTAAGGGTTATGCATAGGTGAATGGTCTTAGGGAAAATAACACACAAATGTGAAGTGCCAGATTTAATTTGGGTTGCTCCTTGCCTCGCCATTGTTGAAAGTTGCACATGGGTTAAATCCAACAGGGAAGTGGGGAGGCCGAAACATTGATTTTAACGCGGTAACTTGGAATAATAATGCCACAATTTTTTTGAAATATTATTGTCACATCAATGATTAAGGATTCAAGTGTTGAAATAAATGTTAATTTTCACATCAATGATAGTGGTGAATATAAAAATGTAAGTGTGAGTATTTGATGCCATATTCATTGTCTTCATTCTAACTTCTATATATACTTCACCAACTTGATGTTCTTCATATCATTTATAATATATTTGGCTTTGATTTATTTCTTCTCTATTCTCAATTTAACTATGATATTATGGAGTCTTCATGGTGTTTCATGCTACCCAAATTTTTTTGGGAGAAAAGAAGGGACGATACATATGAAAGATGAAACTTGGGTATGGTTTTTACAATTCCTTGTGTACAGGTTGAGGATGCTATAAGAATAATTTTGGGTAGGGAATTGCTTTAGAAAAACCCTTGTGCTCTATATTTTGAGGTAGCTTCAAATTTCTTGTCCAATTGTATGTCCATTTTGCTTGATAAAGATTTGGTGAAGACACTGGCAATATGCTATTTCTAGCCTTTCATTTACTCTATTTCTTTGTTGGAGTTAGCACTGAAGCATTACAATTTTGAAAGTGGGTTAACACGTGTTGGGGGAATCTTCAAGAAAGTGGAATTTCATGCTTCTATAGTGCAGGCTCTTTCCCTAGTTAATATGAGATGGGGTCTACTATGTGACACGAAAATTGAATCATTAAAGAGTTTGGAGTTTTGGAGGAAGGTTTTGGGTGATTCACTTTTCTTCTTTGTTGTTAGTTTGTTAAATTCGATTCACATTCTACTTAAACACTAGGTTGATAGAATTAGCTAATGTTACAAAAAAAAATAGTAATGAATTGTGTGATGTGTGACGTGTCTATATTTTATTGTATAGTGTAACAGTTCTTGTAATAAGTACTTTGTGACTAGTTTTTTGTCATGGTTATTGGCTTTTTGGCCACGTTGGCTATGCACTATGTACTTCAGTCTTTAACAATAACTACTTAAATTAAAATACTTTTCATGGCTCCATTCTTGTAAATCCTATTTTCTTTGATCAATATAAAAATGTGGCTTTTAAAACTAATAGTAATTATCAACATATAGTTCTAATCACAAGTGAACGAAATTTATTGTGACTTATTAGTGGATATTGATAATGATTAAGGTAAAAAAAGACATTTAATTCTCTCTTTTCAATGCGTCAAATCACTCTACCTTTCATTTATTCTATTGAAATTCTCAATATTAGTTTTGAAGAAAGTGTGGCTATGGTACTATGGGCAACAACATGGATTAATGCCATATGAACATCCAAACCGATTGATTGGATAGCTTTATATTGAAAACTACATGATGTACTATAGAATTGTAGATGATGATGTCAATAATCCAGTGATCTAGTGAAATAGGAATTGTAATGATTTCATATCATTTGACTAGCATTGATGATTTTGACAATTGACAACTTGTCAACTTGAGGTATAATTTGCATGTACCTAGAGTCCAAACGTCAATCAAATTAAACATTTTAATTGTAAATGTAAGGCTTAAGTTACATGAATTGATTAAGTTGGTTTTTTGGTTTCGCGAATCATGATTATGATTATAACCAACCTCGCATGTGACATGTGTGAGGTGTACAAAGGGATCAAGCTGGTAGTGGCACTATTGGCCCATAAATAAGGATAGTGAGCACAACTGAAATCATTTGTTGAAGGCTAAATGCTTTACTATTGAGTGCAATGTTCTGAATTTTCATAAGGGTTTTCATTTTGTAGGGTTAATAAAGATTTAGGAAGAAGATGATGTCGTATTATTGGGGGTACTCTAAATTCTCCTACATCCAGTTATGTAGTTACAAAGTAAAAGACCATTTTCCTTCAAGTTCAAAATGGGTGAAATTGGAAAGAAGTTGATCCGGTTCACCTGACTTTTGAGGCAGGTTTTAAACTAGGACGAGGAGATATAATGGAGATAAGTACTATTCCAATGCATGGAGGCTACGTGTAAAAGATGGGGGAAATTTTACTACCCCTCATCTTCTGCATGACTCTGGTTCTTAAAGGGGATAAGTACATTTTGTATCTTCATAGCTCCCCTTTCCCCAACAGGATTTGCTAGGAAAGTCTCATGCATTTATTTTGAGTGCCCATGGCCTACCAAGAAAGTCCCATGAGTTTATTTTCAGAGCGCATGGTTGACCTGACAAGTCCCATCACCATGCATTTATTCTCATAGTGACATTTGTTTTACATTGTCACCAACGATCCAACAGAAGCTTAGTGCTTA
Source organism: Sequoia sempervirens (assembly GCA_007258455.2). Taxonomy (NCBI): domain Eukaryota; kingdom Viridiplantae; phylum Streptophyta; class Pinopsida; order Cupressales; family Cupressaceae; genus Sequoia; species Sequoia sempervirens. The sequence goes on along the minus strand of VDFB02090334.1, from coordinate 289,396 downwards.
CATTTGTATTTGTACTATGTAAAGTAACATATGTTTTTATACCAAATAGGAGCTTGGAACTTGCATCCTCCACTCATCTTTAAAAATATATGTAATAATGTGACATTATAATTTAGTTGTAATAAAATAAATGGTTGTGTTATTCTTCATTATTCATTTACAGTAAAGAATTATTTTCTAAGTTTGGTGTCTATGAATCTATTCAAATCAATTTTTTTCCTTTAAGAAATTAAGTATTATCTATTTATGAAATAATTGCATGTAGATTTAAAACTATTACCCTATAATTTTGACATGGAATTGTGATATCTCAAGGTGCCCAATCTGTTAGCCAACAAAAACATAAAGCAATACAAATAAAAAAAGAAAGCTTCCATCAAATTGGCAAAAAACATTATACACTGAAATTTGTCACTCTTGTTAGGGTTTACTAAAATGTTATTGATTTCTAATTTGTCATTGATCTTCTCCCCTAATTCTTAGTATCATTGTCATTTTATTAAGTCCTTTGCAATGTTAAGTTATCAGCCGCTTGGCCTTAACATCAATCCTAGCGCATTAAAGTTTAAAAGTTTAAAACACATGTTTATTATTTCTATCATAAATTACTCAACTGTTCGATGAACATTTGATGTATGGTTGTAGTTGCATTCCAGAATGAAATGCACAGAGATCTATGCTTGCGAACTTAAATGGCTTAAAATTTGTTATCAATGCAGGACTAAATGGCTTGTTTTAAATATTTTCATCCATGTACTAATTGTGTAGTCCTGAACCAACACGTAGACGTTTCATTCACTTTAATGTTAAAAAAAAGGAACTTTCTATTGCTAAGTGATTTTATTTTCAAGTGAGAGGGTCAACTCATGGGGATATTTCATTCTTCAATTTGCTCATTGTAGTGCACCACCCTATTCTAGGTTCCATAGTTCCACTTCCAATAAACTCATTCCAGTAACCCAATTTCCATGATTATCAACACTAATCTTTTCAAGAATCAAAATCCAAGTAAGTGAAAGAATTCTTGTAGTTACGTTTCATCATTTGACATTTCTTAACATCTTATTTTTTCAAACTTTGAAGTTTGGGTTTAGGGTTGAGAGACTTAAGAATTAAGAAAAATTAAGGAGGACTAATAGGGAATTCACAATTTCACATTGTATAAGCATGTCTACCACCAGTACCACTAGAGCAATGTTGGATAAAAAAAATACATTATGCAAAATTTCTTAAAGCCCCAAGTTTCACAGATGAATGCCACGATATTTATGATCCTAAAACCTATGGTAGCCATACCTTAGAACTTATATTTTCATCTCAGAATAAGGATGCAAAGCATATGCAAGTTAATAGTGTTAGTGCACCATGGGTAACTGGATTAGGGCACTTGATGTTACATGAGGTTTTCCCTTGCCCATATTTTATCATGGTTTGTGCCCAAAATTATGATAATAACAAAATAGAAATTGTTAATAAAGATAGAAAAGAAGAATTGTTATCCATTAATGCAAAAGAACTTGTAAAAGTGTTGGGGTTTACAACCGAAGAATTTGGAAATGTCCACATTGACCTAGGAAAGCTTGCTAGTGATTATGAAGCAGTGGATGAAATGGAGAAAAAATCTTTCTTAAATAAAATAGTTCAAGATAGAAACAAATTAAAAGGTGATCATAAGCCTCCTTATGATTTGAATGTTTTAAAACCATGGGTTCAAGATACTATTTCCATGCTAGCATTTTGCCTATTAAAAGGTGATCATAAGCCTCCTTATGATTTGAATATTTTTAAACCATGGGTTTAAGATACTATTTCCATGCTAGCATTTTGCCTCAAACTGGATAGCAATTTGGAAGTGGATGCAAGCCTCCTTGAAATGGTATATAATATCCATTATGGTGTTCCACATGTAAAATATAATTTTATTGAGCACATTGTAGAATCCATGCATAAACAAATTTTAATGATTAAAGGAGGTTCCACAAAGACATTTAGGTTCACAACCTACTTGTGCTATATTTTTCTATTCAAATTTAGAGGAATGTTTCAGATCAACAAGCTTCAGATTCAGCCCTATAGTAATGCTGAGGAAAGCAAAATGGCTCTAGTATATGATTGGAACACTGAGATAAGTATGCATGATTCTCGAAGGAACTATAGTTATTTTGTAGACTACTTTTTGGTTCCATTGCATCGAGCAATTACAAATACGTGAATTCCTAGATTGCCTATGTCATGTAGAAATTGCATTCAACTAGGAAAAGAAATACAATTGGATGATTGGTACTTAATGGAAGAATATATTGTGCTAATATTTTATGGATCTGAAGTACAACCATACAAACTTCCAATACATGTGACAGAAAGGGTTTTTGCATTGGAATATGTAAGGAAGATGCAAAGTATTGATGAACTACACTTTGTCGGTGAACAAAAGAAGACATTATTTCCTTCTTTACCTTTTTCATGTGGAGGGTTTAGGGTATGTGCAGGATCATCACAGAAAAAATAGGCCCTTAAGTGGCAATAAAATTCAAAAAAACCAGAGTTAGGCAACTTGACATAAAAATTTGAATAAGTTATTTATATTATTTCAAAAATATGTAAGAATAGAATATGTAGAAAATTGAATGTAGTTTCTAAAATACTAGGTTTATTTTTTAAAAATATCTATTTGGTGAAAATTTAAAATTTCAATGCAGTAGCACTTAAATTTCAAGGAAAAAATAATAAGTAGGTGTCTGTCTAACCACCCTAACCACAATAAAATGATGATATTTTTTATAAGATTTTAGATATACGTAGAACTCATGTCCCAATGTGATGCATATTTTTTTTGTAATTTTTTCCAAGTAAATAATTGATTATGAATTTTTATTACAACTTTTAAAAATATAAAACCTGTCTCCAAAAACTTAACTTGGTCAAACTTCATGGAATTCATTTTGTTTTTAATCCTATAGTGAAGCATAAAATGTGATGCATTTTTCAGATTCAAAAAATGTGATACCGTTTGAAATCTATAGATGTTTTTCAAACAACTTATCAATTAGGACTTTAGTCGTAATTCAAATAGAAAATGAATAATAATAATTTATTAAATTCAAAGTAAAATAATTTATATTGGTGGAAAAATGAAAATCTCCTTTAAAACCCTTTTCATTTCATCAATTTGGGTTAAAAAAAAGTTGTCAGCCACATACCCATCATATTGCCACTTTTTGGCCCATCATGATCCTGCACATACCCTTCACATTCGAGAGAAAATCATTTAGTGTGGCACACAATATTTTTTATTTTTTATTTTGATGCTATCTTTCACTCGTAGTATGATCCATGTGACACCATTAAATCAATGATTAAGGCCAATAAGAATGGTGCAAGTAGAATTCAACATCAAATAAAACCCTTGCTTGAAAACTTGAGAAACAAGGATTCTTGGGATGAGGCCAAAATAGCAATAGAGAAAAGTGTTGCTGAGAATGGTATTTCTTTTGAACAATTGTTAGTAGAAATTATGGCATTGCATCGAAAGACAATTGGGAGGTACAACATTTTTTATGAAAAAAGTGATAAACCATCTATTAGAGTAAAAATGCTAGATTCTTTAGAGAAAGAAGTTACAGATAAAAATTGGTCACGATTCAAAATTACCACCTTTTGGTCTATGAGGAAGGAGCTAGGTGTTCCAAGATCTCTTGAAGAGTATGGAGATAACAAAGAAGATCACGAGTTTAGCAAATTGTGGAATAAAGAGCATCCCAATGAACATGGAGACAAAGAAACTAATGATGAATCTAATGATGATAGGGAAGAACAAAGCCATCTCAAAGCTAGTTTAAGTGAGGCCAGAAAAGAAGCATATACTTCAAGAGTAGTCATTGCTAAAAAAATGGGTCATGAAGGTGGTGGTTTGAGGTCCCAAGGACAAGGCCCTTGGATGGTAATAGATGTACAACATAGAAAACTAGATAATAAATATGGCCTTGGAGCTGATAAAGTAGACCAAGGGCATACAAGTAGAGCCAAAACAATTCAATTTGTTAGAGCTTCAAATCCTCATCCTCATGGTCAGATACAATCACAACTAGGACATGCCCATGGTGGAGAGCTTAGTGTAACTAGCACTGCCTCTAGTGGTGATGATATGGGTAATAGTACTAGTATTGTTCAACATGTGCTACAACAACAAATTACACACAAGAGGACAACAATACAAGATACCACAAAAACACCAGGTGATCAAGGCATACAAAAGAGGAAAAGGATTTTGATAGGTCCAAGTCACACTACCAGTGGATCCACCACAAAGGAGTTATTTCTAGGCACTCCCCATAGCTAGTTAGTGTGGCTGCAGCATCATTAACAATTGCAAGTACTCATATTCCTTCGCCATTCAAGCATTCCATTGTTCCTGTGTCCCCAGATTTTGATACATTTAACAGTTTAAAAAGAAACCAGACTTGAATAAAAAAGAAAAGAAGCAATTGATGGAGAGTGTGTCTATTGTAACTTCATAGGCTATAACAACCATGGTATTACTCACATTTGACACAAATAAAGAAATCATGGATTACACAATTCTTGTTCCCATAGTTCAAAACAAACCAGCAAATCAGATGGCTTGATTTGAATTCCAGGTGAGCAATTTTTAATTGGATTTTTTGGACTGAAAAATGCTAACATGATTAATGTATCAAAGAAGAATAATGAATTGGTGTACACATCATTACTAAAGCAAGATATAGAGAAAATAGAGAAAAAAGGTTGCAAAATCAAATAGAAAAGTTATAGGAAGACCTAGAAAATGAGAAAGCCCAAAAGAAAGCAACAAATAACAAGATCAATGAATTAGAAAAAAGAATACAAAAAATACCTCTACATCAACAAGCAAAGAGGATAAACAAAATGAGGCTAAAGTGAATCAACTAAAGCAAAGGCTAGATGAGAGAAACAAGAAATATGATGAGGAAAAGTCCACTTTAGAAAAAATAAGACTAAGCATTATGAATGGAAATGCATAGTGGGAACAAAAATTGGAGAAAGAGAGAAAATTAAATGAAAGATTGGAGGCAGAGCTGATGGAAGTAAAAAATTAAATTAAGTCTTGTCAAAATAAGTTATCTGCATTTTGTAGAGAAACAATGAGGCATATGAAACAAAATATCTGGGATGAAATAATGTAGAGGATTGATCATTTGTGTGACATGTTTCAATTGATTGATGCTATCAGACAACATTATAAGAAGCTCAAAAAATATTTAGTGGACAAAAAAAATGTGTTGGCATTAAAGAAAACTACAAATCAAGTTCAATGAGTAGTCTACAAAGCCAGTGACAATGTTTTGAAATTAAAAGGGATTACTAATTGGCTTGCTACATCAATGACGTTGTCATCTATCATTGAAAAGTGTTTGAGAATGTGTGAAATTAAGGAATATTTGCATTTAGTTGTAGAAAAGATGAAGGTGGATGAAAAGGTAAGAAACTTCACAGAGCTTGGTTTGCTAGAGGATTTTGACACAAATGAGCGATTCATTGGAAAAAATTATTTCAGAATGAAGATGGAGGGTGCAAGGAAGATTGATTTGGACTAGTTTCCTCAAAACCCAGATGTGGTAAACTATTTGGATTCCATCAAACCATTGCTAACCTTGAATGTAAAATTGACTGAAGAATTCAAGATAGGTTCCAATTTCAATCATAAATTGTTAACAAATATTCAAATCAAACAACATTAGTTAGAAGAAATGACAATTCCACCACCTGAATAGTGGAAGTTACTAGAAAAGGTGATACAGTGATTTGATTTTTTGATAATATGAGTTTCCATGTTCCAACTTAGCTCTGTGCAAAGTTTTCTTTGAGCAAGATTTTTCATTTCCAATTCCTCTATGTATTCCTTCATGTGAAAATCAATAAGAAAGCTCAAATTCATACTTCAGTAACTTGTTGATGTTCAATTATCTGTATTATTTATTTTATCATTTGAAGAAAAAGTTTGATAATGGTTTCAACAACTAGATACACATTAAATGATTGTTGATGTTCATTGTTGTATAAGCTACTAATACTATTGTTAATATGTTATTAAGCATTGAGTTGAGTGATGAATAACTGAGTACATGTTCAAGTTTTACTTTTAACACAATTAAAATATGAACTATAAGGTGATTTTAATCCTAGGCATCCATAATCTCAATGAAATTACATTACAATTCACACATCAATACTCAAACTCCATGAATACTTATCAGATCCACTAAACATTTATATGAATTAATGCTTTAATCAAGGTACTTTAACTTTTCATTAAACTAGAGTCAGAATTAAAACATACATCAATGCATAATCACAAAGAAGATTAATGAAAGATCATTGATCAAATTTCATTAATAATTCATGTAAAATGTTATAGCTAGAGAGATGATAGACTCAAAATAAGCAAAACAAGCTTTGAGATGAGATGTACACATGTCAAATTTTTATTTGACAGATTATACTGGTCATTTCCTTAAGAAATGGTTACAACAAACCAAAAGATATTCTCATTAAGACAAAGGCTTCCTTTAGTTGGTGTAAAGTCTTGTGCCTTCCAAAAGGTAGTTTGTTGAAGTAAATAACCTTCACACTGTTGCAACATCTTATCCTTTCCAACAGAATCACAAAATTTCCTAAAGGATGGAAAAGGGGGAACCAAAATCCAAGATCCAAGTCATTGATAATCAACATCTTCCTATTACACTTTCAATTGGGAGAAACATATCTTTTATACACTGCATTTTATGAGGCCAGACCTATATTATACTTGACCAAGTATATGTGTTCTCCATTCATGTATTCATAAATCTAATTCATCAATAAACATTCTCTTCCACTGCTCATATTTTGCATCAAATGGCCAATTGAAATCAATTATTCCATTCATCTTATTTCTATATGGAGAGTACTTTGTCATATTACTGAATTGGATTCCTTATCAAAATCTTCTAGAAAGATGATGATGAAAGAATTTTTTTCTAGAGAGTCTTTTAATATATTAATGTCAACCTTCTCACAAATAAGAGTTTCTTGAGAAAAAATTGTAGTGTCCACCTGGATCTTCCACATTTGCAGTGGTTTTACCTCATCATATGTATGTTGAATATCAGGCAACAATTGCAAATATACCTCATCAAGCTCAACCTTCCATTATCTTATTTTTTGTTCTAATGGGGTAGCATACCCTTGAAACTTTTGTTCCTTAACATCACTAACAAACTTATAAGTTGGGAACACCCATGGATATCCATCCTCCTACTGCTTAGCCCCAATTTCCATGAATATCAAATTTTCAACTCTAAGAATCCATTTATCTAGGATTTGGGTAGCCAATTCCTTATTCCTCTACGTTAACTTTATCGCTCACAACATTGAAGAATAATTTGCATGAACACTATTTAATTTACCTTGAATCTTTTTATTTAGACGCTTCAAAATAGTATGAACAATTTGAATTTTTCTCATACATGGTGTCTTGAGCTTGTTCAAGAAATTTCTTATATACCTCAATTTGTTGAAGTAGTTGCTCCCTAGTAGGCTCCTTAGATGGAGCTGCACCTGATGTGCTTGGCTCATCTATTGCAAGCAGCTCTTGCCCCATATTTTAAGGAAAAATTGACCATCATTGCTCAGGTGGAGGAGGAGGGGATTGAGGATGATTCATAGGATAAATTGGAGCAACATGAATTGAAATAGCTGGTCCTTAAGACCTTAATATTTCCATTTGTCATTTCCATAATGCTAGCTTTGTTTCAAGTTCAACAACCTATTGTTGAATCTTATTATATTCATCAATAAGCTCATTATACTTACTTATATGCATGTCTCTATCTTTAGTAATGATCTCAATTGTTTCTTTTGTGAGATTAGAAATGTTTATGGCCATGTCAGCTACTTCTAACGCTGGAGTCTAAAAAAATATTTTAATAATCATTTGTCCACTGAAGTCAGCCAGTTCTACAACTCTGGGCTTCCTAGAACCAGGAGAGAATGACCATATAGCCAAAGCATCCCACTCTTGACTAAAATACAACCCTTGAAGTGCCAATATAGCTTCTTCTTCAATTTGGAATAGAGGCTTTTTAGCTATCCTTATAATGTTAAGTACAACTAGATCAACTATATCCCATTCAGGCAATAGTAAAACACCACTCTTTTGCACAAGTGCCCTTCCTTCCTTAGCTGTGATAATTTGAAATTTTTTCCTCATTTCCTTCCACATATTAGCTTGGATAGTTCTCTTAGGTGATTTGGGATGTAAGCTTCTCTCATAAGAAACCTTCTTTACATATTTTGAAGCTTTTGCTCTCCATACAAAATCTATGAATGTTGTTGTTTCAATAAATGAGACATCCTCCATGAATTCCCTGCAAGCCACCTATCTCAAGTCATCAACATTACTCAAGCCACTTAGTTCTAGATTTCCTAACCTTAGGCTGCTTCCTCCAAAGCTTGATGTGACTTCCCTTGGGGGAGAAGGAATCCCCTGCTGCATATCTGTTAAATAAATATTTAACCAACTCCCTTTGGGTTTATTTTTTGTGTGTGCCAACCTATGCATCACCAAGTCTACTCGGCCTTTTATCAAAGTTTTGATCCGCCGCTCCACGCGTCTTCTCTTCACAATATCAAGTAACAACATTCCCTTCAGATCCCGAGAAACTCTGTTGTGCTTCCACGTGTCGTGGCTGTAGGTTGCTTTTATTTCTTTTTCCTTGATGTCTCATCAGGCTGTGAGATGCTGCCATGAAGCACTCATTCCTAAAAGGTACTGGCGGGTCCAACAATTTCTATCTGCAATGGAATCTTGCTACTTGTTGACCATTCACAAAACTTTCAACGCGGGGATGAAATAACAATCACGAGTAGCGAAATGCTACCACACGTCTTTTACGCCCAGTCGATGAATGTTTTCTCTGCCGTGATAAGGTACTTAGCCCATTCGACACGTGTTGCATTTTCGCAAATCCTCTGTAGCAATGGGAGAAAGGTTCATGTGGGTAGCGAAATCCTGCCATGTGCCTAAGCAGCGGATCTGTTATGCGGGCGATGAACCTGTTGAACCAAATAATGCTATTGGTTGTTTCTTATCATAACCATTTGCACCAATGAATGACACTTGTCTAACTAGGACCACCGCCATCATTGCAGAGGATGCACCTGTGCCTGAGATGACTAGATGTTGTGTTCTGGCTTAATCATGTTGTAACGGCCTTGGAAGTATTCCGATTTAGACATCTTTATAGAGGATTGTAGAATCTTTTCTGTTATTGCTCTCTAAAGTGGTGGAAAGTTTTTCTTGCTATTTATACTTTCTTTATTGATGAGAAAGGGTCCGAAATTGGAGAGGAACACACTAGTTTCAGTAAAAGATGCCAGGCCTTTTTACTGTTTTATTCTAATTGCAAAAACTCTCAGACTATGCCAATTGTTTGGCCTTTCTATTTTTTCATGCTATTTGATCAAACCATGAACTGTACTTTATATTGTCTTGACACTTCATTTGAGAACTTCTATATATATTGGATGCAAGTTTGCTTACCTAGATCATGTCTAATGACTCTTCTTGGTAGTGAGAATGTATGCAACATTATTTTATGTCAATAAATGAATTTTCTATGCTATAATTTGAAGTCTCTGATGTTTTGAAACATGACAATACCATTCAGGCCCTTAAATCCATGATTTATCATGCCATCCTTAAATCTTGGTGCATTTCCTTAGGTTAGAATTTACTTTATTATATCCGCCTCCTTTTCCCTTTCCAAACCCCATTATAGAAGAAGTCGGCTTCTCTAAAAATCTAGAGGTTACTCAATTTAGTGCAAAAGGTCCCCCTTAAACTGAGTTTCCCATAAGACTTTGTTACCTCGTCAATTTTTGGTGTCAACAATATCTTTAGGTGTTATCCAAATTCCATCTTCATTAGTATCAGGGTAATCAACTACCTCACTCACCTCAACCCTTTGTATTTTGGTTGGTGATTTCTCTAATGGAGGAGAACCTCTTGGAGGAGAATCAACATCAACTATAATAGGTGAAGTATTTCTAGGAACTGATCTCTTAGGAGAATTTTCCCCTGATCCCTCTAATGTAGTAGGGGTTGGAAAAATTTGTTGTTTCTTTACTTTCTTCTTCCTCCTAGAATAAATTCTAACTATTGGTTCTAGTTGGTACGAGGGTCTTTCCTCAAATACTATTGTAGGATCCTGTTCAACTGCCTTTGATTTCTCTTTGTCACTGCACATTCTGCCCTCAAGACACCCACTATGTTCTAAAAGTTGTCAAGAACATACATAGCTTTGTTCAATTCACCCTTAATGTTGGGAATTGGGTCATAGCTAGGATCTGTCCTTTTAGCTTTCTCCATCATCTTCTTGAAGGCTAGATACTTTCCTTTCCTTTCTTCTTGCTCCTGAAATCCCATGATATTCCTGATAACATCTTCAGGGTAATAAAAATAATGTATAAAGGAACCACTCCTATGATTTTCCTTTAAAGTAGAAATAAAGCCCTCAGGGTCATGATTCCTTGGGCGTACTATTTTCAATTGGTAGGGTGCCAAGAGTTGTCCTAAGTTCTTCCATCCTCCTTTTATCATCACAAAATCTGCAAAGGTTGTCCACTTAGGGAAGAATGAGCCTTTTTTTGTTGTTCTGGAAAATGTTCCATTTGTGATTCTCCCAATTGCCTCATTACTTCATTGAATTTGATCCTTAATGGCACATCCCTTGGGAGTACATAAGGGTTCACAATTGTGCCATAGATTCTAAAAATAGTTGTGTGAGGGTATATGCCATTATATCACCCCAGTTGTGATTCAAATTCAACTCAAGCCTTTTCTCCATGGGTCTCAAGAAATCATGGATATCTTCAATGATCCTTGGAGGGTCGTGAACTAAAAATATTCTCAATTTTGAGGAAAAAACATTTTGGAAGACAATGCAATAAAATTTGGAGTCATCCTTATCCAGGATTTGGGTTCAACATTAGATAGACAAATCAACATCATGCTCCTTCTTTTTCAATTGCATACCAGTGCAAAAATTATTCTCTCCCCTGTACAAGAACATATGCATCAACAAAGAATACCATCTTAAACTCACTAATTCCTTTCTTGCTTTGAGTGAGACCAAACCCTTATGCATCCTTTCTAAAAAATATATTGCATAGTCATAAACTACATTATATGTTGGGTGTTGGAGATGTGCTGCCATGTACATGAGGTCCGTTGGCATGGTAGATAGTGCATCACTACCAAGGATTTAGCATAAAGAGAAAATTGTCTTCTTGAAATAATTTGCAAAATATTTCATGGGGAAATGTTCTTGTTCATCTTTTCCAATCTTTATATGTTTCCTATTCTTCCCCACCCCAGTAGTTGTAGTATGCATGGGTAACATTAATGTTCTAAATTCTAACCTTTGTGTTCTTATACTCCTCCCTAAATACTTTGAGGTCAATAAGGATCAGGTTATTATCCCATTCATGTAGAATGAAAATATTTGCTACCTCTTCCCTCATTATTTTAACTATTTCTTTACCATCATATGCCCTAATCACTGGTGAAACAAGGTCATATCTTGCAGAAATGTCCTCTAATAGGTCAACATCCATATACACATTTGGCACCACTAGTTTCCATAAATCTAATCTCCAAGGGTTGTAGATAAGGACTCCCAAATTTCTATTCCCAAACCAATTTTAGAATAGTCACCACCTTAAAAATGGAAAATTGGCATCCTTGATACTGCATCTTTTATCTATTAATCCATCTTGAATATGATAACCATAAAACAAAGCTACTCCATCAGATCTTTTACTTGTGGAGAGTTTCAATTGATCAATGATATCCTGGGAGAGAGGTCTTGTTGTGGTTCTCGAACTGGAAGCTTGAGTTTTTGGTGCCATAGGTGAAAGGTAGAATCAAACTAGTCTAGGGTTTTGATAGAAAATGTTCACAACCTAGCTCTTCTATTCATAACCTAGGGCACGACTTTAAGGGTGAAATTTCAGAGGGTTTGACAAGGTTTTCAATTCTTCGAAGTAAACTTAAACCACAACAAAGAAATTAAAAAGCACATGGAAAAATTTGACAATGAATATTTTCCCAAACTCAAGATACTTTAAACATAGCACAAACAAAAGTGTTTTCCAACTTATGACTTTACACTGGTAGGAAACCCTAATTGTGATCATGATGAACTCTAAAAAATTTCTCTCGATCTCTAGGATGTTTTTGAATCTTTGGCAATCTTCAATTGGGAAAAAAATTTAACTTTAGGTGCATTTAAGTTGAAACAAGGTAGCTCTGGTTATCATTTATGCAATTACTATTCGCTTGCACAAAAGAGAATGACTCTCATTTATCATTCGCTAGTCCTTCGATCAATGGCATCTTTCCATTTGGACACCAAGTCATCCACTTGTGGGATCCACCCTTTCTTTCTCCAAGCAGGCGAGGAATCCACATGTTGTTTGCCTACTGATCCCATAACAATTTGGAAAATAATATTTTATTCCCACAGGGTCAGTGGTGAATGGTGGAGATTAACTTTAAATTTTTTCACAGTCGTTGATCTTACAAGCACAAGGCATCATGCGTGATAGTGGACAATCGGTCCCACATTTGCAGAAGGACACGTGGAACAAGCCCGCTAACCCCACAACTCTTTGGAAATGAATATTTTTTTCTCATGGGGCTGGTAGGGAATGGCCAAGATGAAATGCCTTAGATCCAACAATCATCAAAATTTTCACGTGAATAAACATTGTTTTAATAAAGGGGCCAGACTAGGACAACAAGACACTACCCTCAGGAAATAAAAACCTAGGACTTAAGTCTTTTTCCATAAAATATTTCACCTAACTTCAGGAAAAATTAAATCAATAAAAGGCATGAGATGACCAATAGGCCTAGGCTAAGGGGTCAGTAAATACAATGGCTTGGTTGACTTAAGTTATAACTTAGACGACTGACAACTAGGTGCAGCAGGTCAATGAAGAATTAAAATGCCAAGGGTTTAAGACTTAAGAAATTTGAGACAAAGGTTTTAGAGGTAAAACCCTAAACCCTACCCTTGGGAACATATGCAATAGACAATTATAGGGCATAGAACAAGCTCAAATTTTTCAAAAAAATTAGGAGCTCTACTAGAAGTCAAAAAAATTCTCGATTACATCCTCAGGATCACAAAATTTATGCACAAAAATTATTTATTTCTACAAGGTGAGTGGGGAATGGATTAAATATCAATGTTGCATGTGGATCATCAATTTAAAACCTTAAGGCGTTGGGGATGTGAGTCGAGACCAAGCCCCACACCTATAGTGGAACACGTGTCTTCAACCCATTGACCCCGTAGCATTTTAAAAAGTAATATTTTATTCCCATGAGGCTTGTGTGGAACGACCAGGATCGAATCCTCTAATCTAACAGCTAGGATCAAATCCTTGGATCCAATCATCAAAAAATCTTAACCATTGATTTGAACACCTTTAGTCATCGGTGCCTTTGAGCAGTGGTAGGACCCTCCAAAAGGGTGTCCAGGTGTCACCTACCCGCTATCCCACTGGCTCCTTAATTTGATTAAGTTAATCCCATGGGATGGAGGGGAACCAATAGAAAGCAGTCAATGGGACCCACCAAGCATAACAAAGGATTTTAATGAGCACATGTACTTATTACATGACTTAAAACAAGCTTCCTGCCTAGGCTTATAACATGAACGATTTTGAGTGAATATTAAAACCCAAACTTAGGGAAAGAACAAGAATTAAAGATTTTTATGACCTACATAAGACAAGGATTCTACAGGTAGCAACTAGGAACACTAGGCTCAAGGGGTCGATGAGTAAATGGATGCAAAGGCATAAGATATGACTTAAGAGATCAAGAACAAGTAAAACCCGGTCAATTTCAAATTAGATTATTACAATGTAGGTAAAAGGAAAAGACACTATAATATCTTTAATTTTAAAAATAATATCGACCTATCTTGCTCTACAGTATTGTATTCACTATCATCTGACTCAAAATAATCAATGGTTATTTATAAGTTATGGATTTTGAACTATTAGCTTCTGTTAAAGTAATGAATTAATATTTCTTTTAGTTATTTATCAAAGATTGTGTGAATGGAAATGTAATAGGAATTTATAAGTAGTGTGATAAGTGTTGTTCTTTAAAAATGATGCAGAATCACAATCAAATTCAATACCATGGATTATAATATAAAATATAAAATATCACAATTTCATGGAATAAAATATAAAATATCATAATTTAATGGAATACATTATAAAATATCATCACCTACAGTTTGGAATATGATTCATGAAGTGCAATATAAAATAAAATTTCATGAGGTGCAATGATTCACAATTTCATGGAATACAATATAAAATATCATCAACTATAGTTTGGAACAATGGAAATTGATTCATGAGGTGTAGTATAAATACCTAAAAGATGTTAATTCTCTTCCATTTCCCAAATGGAGTCAAGGTCCTGAAACTGACATTCATCTTGAGATAAAGTAAAAGATTCATCTTGAATTTGAGTCTGCTCTTCATTTTCTTTGGCCTGTTTCTCAAATTCAACATTCATTATGTAATTTGTATCAATGTCATATATCCCACTGCCACTGTAGTACAAATGTTTGGAATTGGAGTATTGCACAACCTACCGGTCCCTCTTCTTTCAAAGGTGGATCTCCAGACTATGAGTGCCCTTTCAAAAGGAATATTTTTGACATTATATGTAGTTCCTTTCATCCTCAAGCAATTTTCCAAATTCTTGTCTAGTTTGTTTCTTAACTTTGATTTCAAAAATGTCAATGTATTGAAAACTCTCTCATCCTCAATCGACCCCAATATCATTGTTTGGCATAAATATTGACAAGTTTGAAATATTTTGATATCGAATCATACAATATTTCACTTTGACCTAAGTTTGTCCAAACCTTTTTTATTGATCCTAGTTGAAAGGCCTTCTCCGCGCCCATGGAATTATATTGGTCCCTAATAGCTATTGAAAAATTCTTACATTGTTGTCTAAGATTATCTTTATTTAAAATTCCTTCTATTGTCTGCTCATTGTATGTTACACTTTTTGAAAATTGTTTGATCAAGATTTTTACTTTATCATGAAAATATTTTGGGTTATCTCGGTTTACCCAAAATTGAGGATACACAATACCTATGGCTTCAAGTATTTCATGTCGAGGGAATCTTTCAAGAATCTCTGAGGAAAGAGATTTTGCAATTTCCTTCAAATTATCACTAACAAATTTAACAATGTCATTGAAATCTTCTATGTTAATTACTTCTCTACTAGAGCGCTTGGTTGTCTTATAATGGTACATTGGTATCTCATATCCATGTACACATATACATAA
Source organism: Sequoia sempervirens (assembly GCA_007258455.2). NCBI lineage: Eukaryota > Viridiplantae > Streptophyta > Pinopsida > Cupressales > Cupressaceae > Sequoia > Sequoia sempervirens. The sequence goes on along the minus strand of VDFB02090334.1, from coordinate 273,959 downwards.
GTTCCCTCTTGCATTAAACTATAAATAATTATAAAGATTATTCAAATCAGTAATTTTCTGCCACATGAAATAATTTGGGCTTTCTTGTGTTAGATCTAGATATAGATGATCAAGGTCCAAGCATGTATGTTTACGTAGATTGCATATTCATAAATATACATAGTTCTATCTTGGGCTTTCTTCACAAGATTTTTCATCACATCCAACATGGGGAGAAGACTAGCTAAAGTCAAGAGTGTCTCTATATCACTTAACCTATGTAAGAGGTCAGGAACTTTGTCTACTATGTTGCGATGCTCGTACATCACTCCAATCAAGGATTGATATTCTGAAATAACTCGTTGCATTGGTCCATGCAGGGAGATCCATCTAGTATCGATGTCCTTGAGAAGCTTGTTTCTTGGTGTTATACCCTTAGCAAAATTTTGGAATTTTACAAAACGTTTGGGACTTCGATAGAAGCATGTGTGGATCTCGCGGACTAGATTTTTAACTTTTGATACTATAGGAAACTTTCTTACAATTTTGAATGCTAAATTCATTATGTGGGCCATGTAGTGAATTCCAAGCATGTATGGTACACAAGTAGTTTGTACCTTTGTGAAAACACCACTCCTTTGACCTTGCATCACTACAGCTCCATCAACTCCTACATACACAAACTTTTTGGCAGTTGTCAACTCATCCATACCTGCAATTTCATTCAAAGATTTCTTGACTAGTTCAAATAAATTTTGCAATGTTGAACTATCCTTCATTTTATGAACACAAAGAAGATGAGCTTGGTGAACATATTGTTCTACAATATACAAATGCATATAGACCCAAGAAGTATTTTCTACCATGGTAACTTCATCTAAAGATAATGCAATGAATTTTGACTTTTTTACTTTCTCCTTTAAATCTTCCTTTTCCACTGTAGGAAGATAGTTTTCCCATTCCAATCTAGCATTTACTGACCAATGTGAGAAGGGAAAGTGAGGAACACCCAAAAAATACAATAAACTAGAACATTCTAGGTAGTCTGTCATAGGACACCCTCTAGACAAAATATGAAAAATAATACGCATCTAAATAGTTTTTGACAGATTTTCTCCTTCCATTTCTTTTCCAAATTGAGCCTCAAGTATACCTTGACATGTAGCAAGCTTCAACATTCTTTTCTTATGCTCTTCATAATCTGAGTATACTTAACATGAAGACATTCTTCCTTTGATTTCCATTGTATGACTGATTGTTCCTTTCTATCTATGATTTTTTTTTCATAAACTTTACCGATATTCTTTTCTATAGAGTCAAGCTTTAGCTACAACTTCTTGTCTCTCCCACATTTCCCACTAGTACAATGAATGGGTACTTTGACAACCAACCAAATTGAAAATTCCTTGTCATTTCCCACTTGCGTACCATTTTTTATTTTCTTTTTCTTTTCTTGCTACCAACATCATCCTGATCCAAGTCAATTATCTCATTCTGGCTAACAAGGGTATGCCTTGGAAAATCTTCTTTGATATTTCCGTCCTTATTTGATACATTTTGATTTAACTCAATGACAATCTCACCTTGACCTTTCGGTGGTGGTGAGGTATTATGAATGTCTTCTTCATTAATATTTGGTGGAAGAGTTGATGATGTAGCTCCATCTTGATCTGATGGATTAGAAGCATTTCCAATTCCAAATTAAGACTATATGGTACCTCTACATTTTGGTCATTTTAATGGTCTCCCAGTCCCTTCACTACCCTATGGAGTCTTACCCTTGCTACTCGACATATTGATTTCTCACTTTGAATAAAAGCTAGAAAAAATGTCTTCTTGTTTAAGAAGGACAAAGAATATAGATCCCTTTCCCTACTCAATAGCATCTTTAATATTGAAGCAAGAATGGAAAAGAGATAAAGAAATATTATTATTATAATTAATAACACTATGAAGAAATGATTACTCACCTTTAAGTCTACATTTTTGGATTTCGCTAACTTCTAAATTGGGAATCTCAAAATTGAACAAAATGCACGTAAGAATAAATGACAGTTTCGATTGTATTTATATGAATCCATATTTGGAAAATTTTGTGGGATTTTTGAATGGTATATATTAAAAATTTGGTGAATCTTGCATGCTTATACAACAATACGTTGTAATTTTCTAGGTGAAATGGGTCCTCAAATATAATTATTTTTTAATGTTATTGGTGAAATAAGTCCTTATAAGCAACTATTTATAAATTTTTGATTGGAAAAATGGGTCTTCACAAGCAACAACTATTTATAAAATTTAATTGGCGAAATGGGTCATGATATAATGTTGTTTTAATAGTATTGGCAAATATGTAGGTGTTTTATTATGTTGTCTCCGGGATTCCAGGCGAAAATATTAATCAGTCCATTTGAAATGCGTAATTTGTTATGGCAAAATTATTGCTTAAATATGCATCATAAAATAAATCGTTGGCGAATGGACATGCATTGGACTAATAATTCATAAAATCTAGGCAATTTGGACACCCTATTGGGTGCAGTTAATTCACCAATTTCAACTTGGCCAATTTCTAGAATTCACCAATTGGAAAAGATTCACCACTAAATTTTTCCATGCTTAGTTTGTTAATAATAGTTTGGGACCAAAACCCTCACTTGAATTTTTTTTATTTTATAGTAATATCCTCTAATAATTTTAAATTATACAAAATTTAAATTTTTATATTTACCTGATATATTGAATTGAGAGTATTCAACTATGTTTACAAGTTTATTTTTCATTAATTTTTTGGATCATAGTTTGTGATCCATTGTTTAATGCTCATCATGATTATGGAACATGGAGTGTGATCCAAAATATTAATGTACAATAATATTAAATAGTTAAATCTAAAATTTCTCTTAATCATCTTCATGGATAATGGAAAAATCATAATTATGATTGATGCAAAATTATTTTTATGTACTTTAGCTAGACTATCTCACCTAGTGACATAATCTCAATAAAGTTGGAGGGAAACATAGAGATGAAAATTGTACCTTTTTAAAGGTGTACTATTATATTGCACCTAATTTACTAACCAAATCCTTAGTATGTTGTAAGAAATATTTAGCATATTCATAAGGGTTTCCCTTTGTACTGAGTGCCAATTTTATGTCCTTATATTTCTAACCATTCTTATAATATATATTTTAGTCTATAATTTCAAGGAGTTCCCTATAATTGTTGTGATGTCACCAAGTTTATGATACATACCATGTTTTTGGTTTCTAAATTATATGACTGGTTAAAACTCCTCCATGATATGTTTTAACATATATTATTCTACATGTATTTCTAAATCCAATAGCTTTTTTTCCTCTTTTATCTTCTTCTTATTCCCATGAATGACATCAATATTTTTTTTTATTAATCTAGCTACTGTTTAGAATACATTCTCTCTATTTTATTGAAAGATAACTTCTCTACAAATTAAGAATTAGTCTTCCTAAAAAACTCTATTACTATCTCTAATAGTGTTCAATAGTAGACCTTCTAGATTGCAAAGGAAAAAAAGATCAAGATTAGATCAAATAGTTAGTAGAATGCATTTAATGTATTCTAGGGTTAAGGTTTTTTGTAGGTCACTATACTTAGTAATATACACTAAATCAGAAGTTGATTTGATGGAAATTATCTCAATGAATAGGTATCTTTTTGAAGAAGAAATTGGGAAAACCCTTATTATAGATATGTACAATGGTGCAAAGCTCGAGGCAGTAATTGCAAGATGGTGGAGTTAAGAAAAATATGAAAATAAGAAAAGTGTCTATGTATATAGCATGAATCCACTAGTTTTCTATGTATATAGCATGAATGGTGTGCAGTTGCAAAGTAATTTGCAACATTGAACTATAATAAAATTGTTATATCTTGAGATGTAAGTCTAATTGGTGGGTGCCATCAGATATCTGGGTAGGTCCTCATATTAGGGAGTGGGTGCTTCCTTGGAGTAGGTGCTCCTAAAACCAGGGGATTGGTGTCTCCTTAGGGTTGGTTCCCTTAAACTTTGTAATTAATCATTTGATTGTGAAGTTAGATTAGGACATTAGCTCCTAGCAGTATTTCTCACTATGCTTTTTTCCCATCTTAGGTTTTCCATGTACATCTTCTATTATGTAATGATTATGTGTGTGCATGTTTATGTTTTTACAAATTAAGTTTTAATCTGCATATCAAGGGATTAAGGAATTAATGTGAAAATTTTGTTAAGGGATAAAATTTAAAGTGATCTACTAATCAAACCCACCTCTCAACAATTTTTTGTGTTCCAACAACTCCTAGCCTTCTCCATCAATGTCTTGTTCATTATTTCTACAACTACATTCTACTATAGAGAATATGTAGTTATCTTATGTCTATGAATACCATAATCTTTACAAAATCTATAAAAATTGTTAGAGAAAAAATTCACTGCCATTATTAGTCCTCAAACATTTTATTTTCTTTTCAGTCTGCAACTCAACCATTGCTTTAAATTTTTTAAATTGATTGAAAACTTCATATTTACTCTTTAGAAAATATACCCATGTCTTTCTACTATAATCATCAATTAATGAATCATAATATGTGGATTTTCCAATTGAAGGAACATATATAGGACCAAACACACTAGAATGAATAAGATCCAATACACCTCAAGATTTATGAGAACTCAAGTAAAATTGGATGCAGTTTTATTTTCCATAAATGCAATGCTCACATATATCAAATTTAATATTAAAATTAGTTATAGATCTTCAACAAGGTTTTTATTTTTCAAGGTCCTTAGACCCTTTTCTCTAATGTGGCCAAGTCTCTAGTGCCATAACATAGTTTTCTCTATAGGTAACTTTGATTCAGAAGAAAGAACACCCTTGGGAACCCAAAATACATGACCATTTGTTGAAGGTGAAACTCTCGCTTCAACAAATTTTCTTTTCATAGAAGTAATATTGCACTCAATAGTGCATGCATCAAGCTTATACAATGTGTCATATCTAACACCTCTAGAAATTACCATAGCACCTTTGACCATATTACATCCTGCAATAGAAAATACTACCTACACACCTGCATCTATTAGTTTTCTCATAGATAACAAATTTTGTACTAAACCAGGGATATGGAACACACCATTAATAATTTTTATTGTACCATCAGGAAATCTGATTTAAACTTTACCATGGCCAACTATGTTTAAAAAGGAATCATCACCCAAGTACACCTTACCTCCATCAAATTCTTCATATTCAGAAAACCAATCTCTATTAAAGGTCATATGGAAAGATGCACTTGAGTCAATTAACCATGCATCATTAATTGCACAAGTTACAAAAGTTGCAATTAATGCATCACCATCTTCCTTCTCAAACTCAGAATCAGAATCAAATTTCTTCTTTTTCTTCTTCTTTTCTCTATGTAGTCCTTACAAACATGTCCAAGCTTACCGCAGTTCCAACAAACAACTTTGGACTTTCCAGGAGATTTGGATCTCCCCTTGGACTTGGATTTATCATGCTTCTCATTCTTCTTTCCATTTTCCTTATGTCTCCCATGAACATTTAGGGCTTATTTGGCACTGATTGATACCTTCCTTCTCATCTCTTTAGAAAGAAAAGAACCCACCACAACTTCAATCTTTAATACAATAGAAGTACTCTCAATAGCCATAACAAGAGAATCCCATGAATCTGGCAAAGAACAAAGTAGGATTTGACATTTCTCCTCATCCATTTTGACACTTGATTCCAACTAAGCCACCAACATATTGAATTCTTTCAGATGGTCTATAATTCGTCCACCCTCTTCCATTCTCAAGGAATACAATTTATTCCTCAAGAAAATATTGTTCCTTAAAGATTTGGCTTGATACATCTCACCAAGCTTCTTCCATATTTTCTATGAAAAGGTCTCTTTATGGACATTGATTAAAATAAAGTCTACCAAGAACAATCTAATTAGACCCTTGGCTTTATAGTCCATAACATCATATTGAGCATCCTGAGTAGGATCTGTAGACCTTGAAAAATTCTCATCAACAACATCCCATAGATCCTCCATCTTCAGATTCCACATTTCAAAATTATTTGTAAAAAATTTATCCACCTCTATTCTCCCTAATGAACTTTCCATCTAAAAATTCCTGCAACAAGATCACAAAGTGTCTTCTACAAAAGCTCCCACTCAAATTTGGATTAGTTCAAAAAATCCAACAAACCACAACTGAAACCAAATGTGATCAAGATCTAACACCACTTGTAAGGAAGCTAAGGTAGCAAAACAACTTCCTACACTAATATTGAGAGGACGATAATTCAAAACTTTTACAGATATTTAACTATTACAAAAACTTAAATAAAAACAAACATTTATATAATACATACCACAACAAAATGATTTATGTGGGGAAAACCCTTTCAGGAGCAAAACCTCACACTCCAAGAGTTGCCCAATATATTATTCAAAAATCACAAAGATTACAATATACTTGTAGAGCAAGCTTCTCATGGGAGTATCACCAACTAGATATCCAGAGGTAACACAACTACTATCAGACTCTCAAAATACATCACAACATGCATTCATAATACAATGCCCTCATAAAATAGGGTTTCATTCTAGGGAAATTCAAGCCAACAAAAATATCGATTATCAAATATGAGACATAATGATGAATGATTCAATTTTACAATAATAAAGTGTACATAAAATTTGGTTTCTAGGGGTGTTTCCCCTGAGCCCCTATTGAGGCACGTGGCCTCCTAGACCCCTCGCGGGGGGATGATCCCCTAGACCCCTCACAGGGGGTGGGACCCCCCATGCCCCCCCTTCATTGTTGTATGAGCAATACCTTATGTATCAATAATAACTTATGTAATTGCAAGGTTGAGACACATTTTCCCAATATATGTGATAGAGAAAGAGAAGTAGAGAGGGAAGGTGGAGAGATTAAGAGAGGGGAGGGATCCATGGATAGGTAGGTAGAGAGAAGTAGAGAGGAAAGGAGAGAAAGAGGTGAGAGACAGAGAAATAGAGAGAGTGGTAGGTAGAGAGATGGATGGGGGAGATAGAGAGGTATGGATGGACGGAGAGAGAGGTGAGATAGAGGTGATATAGAGAGATATATAGGAGGGAAAAATCAATAGGTACGAAGAGAGTGGTGAGATAGAGAGAAAGAGATATAGATAGAGATAGTTGGAAGATAGAAAAAATTAGAGAGGGAAGCAATAAGGGAGAGAGAGAGAGAGAGAGAGAGAG